>CM024519.1:22329551-22569895 GCA_014182375.1 Eucalyptus virginea
GACACTTGCCTTCAATGGGAGTATCTGAATATAAGAGTCAACTTTCTCTTGATCGTCAGAAACTCGGGTAATTTGTCTCACAAACGTTGCTTCCGCGTTGCGCACGAGCTTCACAATGTCAGAATCACTTCAACTTAACTTTTGATTCACCAATTTGAGTAAAGAAAGAAATACAAATAAAAAGATGCAGTACCTTCATTATGTCAGGATCATTCCACGGACCCTTGTTAGACCTAAGGCACCCTCCTTCACCGGAACAGGTGCAAGAACCACCCAAAAAGTCAGGCAGTTGGCTGGAAGGAAAAACCAAATCTGAAGTCAACACCTGCATGTTCGAAGTTACTTAACAACAATAAATCAGCATAAAAAATAAAAAAAAAAACAAACCTTGAGTCAATAACTTCGAGGAGTCGAGGTAGAGATTTGGAGTCCAAAACCTGAAAGATAGGAGGTAACCATAGATTAGCAAAACATTAAACGAAGAAGGTAGGCAGATAGTATGGGACTCAAGGTAGGATCATTTTACATGTATCTTCCTTATTGTCTTCGCGTCAAGAAATTTCTGAGCTGCAGGCCAGAGCATTTTCTTGAAGCCAGTACCGGCATTAACAATGTACATGCGATGAAGAGTCTGCAGAATTCAGACCAGTCAGAGACATTACAAAATGTGCACACAATGGTGTTCATGGTAATCAAATACCTCAGGGTAATAGCTGTTGTCTATTTTCGCCATAGCAGCCAAAAGACTTGCAGCAGTTCGAGTGAAGTTCTTCATGCTCTGCATCTCATATGAATTTGAATCAACAAGTTAAAAAGACCAGCACAATTACTAAAAAAAAGCAACTATCAATGGATAAATTAATCTTTTGTTGCTTATCACCATACTCAAATTCTACAACAAAATGAACTAGCAAAGTCATCTAGGAGGCCAAAATAACATCGGAAATTTTTCTTAAAGAGGACATATTAACAATCAAACATTGGAAAGCACCCTCAAGAGAATGTTTGAGCAGACATAAGTGCTGCCAAAATAAACTTAGGGAAGAAGAAACTTAAAAAATTGCCAATGGCATAGAGTTACCAGCAACATACCAATCCATCTACATCCAATATAGTTGTCGTTGAACATATTCGCCTCTTTGCTGCAATCGAACATGCTGGGAATTTCTCCTGTAGAGCCCTCTCAAATTCTTGGACATGATATCTCAGGTATCGCTCAATAGTGGTTATACGCATGAGCTTACTAGGATGAGCTTTACCCAGCCTTTCAATGTACACTGGCCTGCCCTCCTTATCGACACCATGGTACCCTTGGGGATAATATTGCAAGACTTCTTCCAACTCATTAAACTCAAAATCCTACACATTTCAAACAAATTAAGGATGTGAGATAGTGAACAATCCACTTCTCACGCATCATCTATTTTGTCCTTGTTTTCAATATTCGGAAACATCTGCTTAATTCAATAATTGCCACGGAGCATAGATTAATGATACAGATTCTTCTGATGGTAGAGCATTTGTGAAAAAGGATTTCTAATTACCTCCAAGATGGTATCTGTTTCATATTCTTGCCTCCAATTAAGCATTTCCTCCCACATTTGGATTGTTTTTTCAATGTTAAAATCCCTAGCTTTCAGAAACCTATATATAAGAACGAAAAGGAAGAGGTCAGCATGTTTAATTCTCACTCAAGAACACTGAAAAACAGGAAGCACCAACTGAACTAACCTCAACAATGTATGATAGTCATCAAGCCTAGATGGCAACAAATCTCTGTCGAGAAGCTTTTGACGCAATTGAAGAACTGCTCCTTCCTCTTTTGCATCTCTTACATCCTCTATGGAAACCGCCGGTACCCTGTAATCGACTTTCCTTTTTCCTCTCTTCTTAAGGGAATGAGTGAACTTGTTCGAAGCATTTATAGCTTTCTTCTTAAGAGTCCCAATTTTAGATCTCCGTCTTTCGTCATCGTTCTCAGGATCTGTTCTTCTTTCTCTTATGTCATCGTAACCCCTCAATCCTTCTATTTCTTCTGCAGAAAACATTACCATAAATCAATTTATAGATCACTGGGATCACGCGACTTGTGGTCTCGGATTAAGGAGGAATATATAAACACATGAGACATACCTGACATCTCAATCCACTATAATATATCACCAGCTTAACCTTACTCTTCGGGGGAAGAAATCGAGCCAGACTCAATCTCAGCAGCGCACATGTGCCTGGGAAAGACGTATGACAAAAATCAAAAGCTAGAAAGGAATAATAGAAAAGATAAGATGCAGTTCAAAAACGGTCATCTATCTGCAAATGGGCATCAGCACCCACACCCAAATGAAAAAAACGAACAGGTATAAAGAAGACCCTGTAGTCTGCTACAAATTCCCTTCGATCATTCCAGAGTCTGATTGCTTATCAGAGTACAAAAGAGCAATGAAAAGATGAAAGCGACCACACAGAACGGTCCAGCTCGAGCAAAAGAAAGCAGCACTCGCGATCCCCGGTTCTCGCCTGCCCCAGTATCTAGAATGCATTTAATGCAGGACCTTCATCGCGCGAGCTCAGGAATTGCAAGAACAAGACACGATCGCTCACTCCGGTGAACTGACGTGCCATCACCGGACACCACAGAAAGACCTCGAGATACCCACAAAAATTTCGACAGATCTGGAAACTCGGCGAAACTCCAGCAGCAGACAACCGAGAGTGGAAGAGGAGAAAAAAACGCGACTTTCCTTCTTTACAACCGGCTCGCACTTAAATTCGCCGCCTTTCACGCGCTATACTCGCTACTGAAATCAATGGAACACCGGGGAGCACTGTTCACTGCCCAGAAATTGCCTTAAACAACAGCCAGGGAGAACCCCGAAACGAGGCTGGACACCGACGCGCACCTCACGAACGCGCCGTCGCAGAGCAGCTCGAAAACCCATCAGAATCCTCGCTCGAAAAAAGAAGAAGAAGGAGGAGGAGGAGGAAACGTCCAATCCAACAGCAACAATAAATCACAGTGAAGAAGAAGAAGGAGGAGCAGAGACCGTTAGGGGAACTCCGGAGCGTACGGAACGGCCGCCGCGAGCATTTACATCGACGAGGGGCGGGCATTGAAAGCTCGTAAAAGCTGAACCCGCATTGAAACTCAACAATGCCGAGCGGCGGCGGTACGGATCTCCCGTAACGCCCCCGAAAAAGAAAGTTAGAGAGAGAGAGAGAGAGAGAGAGAGAAGCACACCGACAGTGCGAGGAGACGGAGCCGCCTCCGCAGAAGAGAGAGAGAGAGAGAGAACGCACCGTCGCCGCGAATTCCCCAATCCGGCGGGGGCGGGAGCTGGATCGGCGGCCCGGCGGGGATCGGCGATCGGAATCTCTCCGGCGGGGGGGGGAGGCCGAGAGAGAGAGAGAGAGAGTTTCCGCCGAGAAAATGGAATTTTCTTTTTCTCGGGAAAAAGAGGGGAGGCGGAGGAGAGAGTCGGGGGGGCGGGGGCGTTTTTCTCGAGAAAATGCGACGGGGGAGGATGGAAAATAAAAGGGGGAGAAGATCGAAGAGATCTGGTTTCGGGTTTGTTAACGGGGGGGCTACTATTCCTTCCTTTCTCTCTCTAAAAAATGGTTGAAGCTTCGAGCATCGCCTCGCCCCCTTTGCCTTCCCTTCCTTCCTTCCTTGCTTCCTTCCTTTCTCCTGCTTTTGCTGATTTGTCATTGCTGTCACTTCAGTTTTTGCTGACGTGTCCTTTTCTTTCCCCAGGGGGAGGGTGGAGGGGAAATTGGTATTTTTCGTTTTCTTCCCCCTCCTCCTTTTTTTTTCTTTGGAGATGGGGGGAAAAATGATAATTAAAAAGGGAAAATTGAGCCTCCTCAGAAAAAGTAACGGCCTCCCGCGATTTTTTTTTTTTTTTTTTTTTTCCGTTTTCACCTTTTTCTAGTTAACGGCCGTGAGCTCTTATGTGACTGCGCTTGCCATTCTCTTTCTCGTTCCGAGAGATTCTCGTTCCCATTTTTATTTTTTGTTTTCCAAAGCTCAGCCGCAATTTTTTTTTTTTTTTTGCATGTAGTTATCTTTTCTTTTCCCTTTTTTTTTTTAACGCTCGTCCACTGCTTATCATGATTATTAACTATGTCATGAAGTGTTGCGACTTACGCATTAGGTCCGGTCTTTTTTTTTTTTTTTTTATCCTCGTGCATGGATAGGGAAATCTAAGAAAAGGCTGTCTCGAGCTAATCTCGCTAAACGGTCGGGAAATGTTTTGCAAGCTATGGGATCTAGCTCTGCAGCTGCAAATGCTGTTGTATTGTCCATTATTGCAGCATTTGCTGTGATTACTGTTGTACTGAACAAGTTCTTGGATGGTATATTGCGGTTATGTAATGTATTATCCAATTTCATAAAGAGATTAGAACTATATTCGACATAATAAAATGAAATAAGAAGAAAGAATGGAATATGATCAATGGAGGGATCATCTTTTATTATATGGTTATGTTCAAATAAGAAAAGCAGGAAATAAGAATTGTCTGACCTGATTGCAATTTGTTGAAAAAAAAAGGTATCGGATTGGAAATTCCAATAATTTAAACGAAAAATATATTTCTGGGTATTTATTTGGATGTTAAGAAGAAAAAGGGCAACCCAAAAGACCTCTGATAGAAGCGTCCTCCCCCACCCCCATAAGTCCACGTGTCGGCACGTCCTTGCGCCGAGAAAACCCTAATTAATGCATGCTTCGGTGTCGTTCCGTAGATCCTAGGATGTGGAAACATCAACGCCTGCGCCATCCCCACCCAAATTTTTCCCTTTTCTTTTCCTTTTTTCCTCCCATTTTTTCCCTTTTCCCTTTTTTTAATTGTTTCGCACGAAATCGAGCAAGCGGCAGCAGCTGTGCAGCCCGCAGTAAAAAGTAAAAAAAAAAGAAGAAAAAAACTGAATATAAAATAAAAGGACATTGTAATTAAGCAAGGGGGGAGGCATTTAATGGCAAACTGTTTTTACTTTTTCTTGGGGGGTTGGGCCTAAATTCCTCTGACTCGATGCTGCAATTAAAGCGAGGTCCCTATCGCTAGGCCTGAAAGAGGAAGGTATTTTTCAGAGAATGAGAGAGAAAGACATTTTCATTAATTTCCTCATCATGTAATTATCATTACTCATGCAGAAAAAATAAAAAGAACAAAGAAAAAAATAAAAGGAAGGATTGGAGTCTTGATCAACTCCTCCTTTTCCCTTTCTCTCTCCCGACATACTCAATAATGAGTTACACGCACACAAAAAAAAATATATATATATATATATGTATATGTATGTGTATATGTACATGATATATGCTCTATCGCCTGGCACCAAAAAAGTAATGGAGCGAATGTTATTTTCATTGCACATGAAAAGAATTAATACCCATTTTAATTATATCGATTTTTACGTCCATCCATAATGCCTTTCATTTTCCGTGCCTAGGAAGTAAAGAATATGTATTGGTCACCTACCCATCCAAAAAAAGAAAAGGTCAAAAAGGGGGCACGTGTCAGTGTACAAAAAAAGAAGAAGGGGGAAATAAATGAAAAAGGGAGCGATGGAGAGAGAGATTGCATGGCAATTAAAGGGGCCATGGCATAGTGCATGATGCCCATCATCTCTGTCTCTCTCTCTCTCATCAGTGCTTCCACGAGACGGTCCTTCTCCAATTCGATTTCTTCTTTTAATGGAAAAAGCACTGATCGGATTTTAGTGCGCTATGCCTGGATTCGCCACGGATTACGCATGCGGTTCACGCGTTGCGGGAGTGCCAATTAAAGTCACCTCCCCCATCTCTCCCTCTCTCTCTCTACAATTCCACTCCACTTCAATTGTCAAATCTCTTCCACCCAGAATAAAAATGTCTAATCTCGCCAAACTTATTCCAATTCAATGAGTACTTAGCGACTAATTGCAGGCGAAGATGGTTACCAACCCGATTTTGCGGGGGGCTAGTGGCGAATTTGTGGGTCGGTTCTCGCGTTCTAGATCGGCCCCCCTCATTGCCTTCGCCTCTGATTTTGCGTGACTTGGAAGAGCCCCGTGAAATTATTCCGCTGGTTTAGAAATCTATATGGTTCGAGCGGGTTATATAGCCACAAACAAGGCAATGACGAGCTGTGTAATGAAAAATAACAAAAGTTCTATCTTTTTTTTTTTTTTTTTTTATATGCGGCGACGTCACTAATGCATTTTATGTGGCCATTTTCTAAAAAAAGAAAGAAAGGGACAAAAGAGAGAGATGGGGGCAACGTACGTGTGACTTGTTATGGCCATCCGAGTACAAGCCCATGTGCACGCTCCTTCGTCAAAGGTGAAATTCACCCTTCCCTTTCCCCAATTGTAAGTTACGAAAATTAGCTCCTATACCAATCGGTGTTGAGAGAAATTCTGCGTCAATGACATTATATATCCCGAAATCGAGAATTGGGAGGAGAGAGTGGACGATTAAAATATTGAGATTATCTAATATTAATTGTGAAAGGAATTGGTAGTCGATTTATAAGTATAAATGAAAATCTTATCTTTTAAATTAGCTTTTAGGACAAGGATAGCTTGAAATCACCCAACATAAAAAAAATTAAAACCTTAAGAGGGAGGAGCGGACATGTTCGCTCGCGTAAAATAATTTTCGGGCCGTCGGCGGATGTTGTAATTACTATCTTGGAGGGTCAGTGTCAAAATCGAATTTCGATGCGTGAATCGACAAAAGGAATTTGTCCTTAACTTGTTGCGAACTTCGAGCCCTATTTCCAACCGGTGGTAGTTGATTTTGGATTTTGGCCCTGGAGATTAGAGGCTAGGAACTAGAGAGTGTAGGTCAAACCATGCCCCTCCGCCAATCAATTCTCCCCACCATCAGTTACCTAATTTTCTTTTTTATCGTGACGATTTTTCATGTTAAAGTCTGGTTGGACATTTATAAAATATGCTCATTAGAAAAATATTTTTCGATTTTAAATGCATTAATAGCACATACTACGAGAGAAGGCAGGTTGGATCTTTTCTTAAATGAACATGTACAGTATAATCCTTTAGATTGTAAAATTATAAAATAGAGGATAGTGTTAGATTCGCAAAATTAACAAATGGCATTTGCACAGACGTAATACTATCATGAATCTTTTTATATATTACTATTTTTAGCTTAATGTGGTTGATGTTAAGTCATGATCATTTATGTCTCCTAAACAAATCTATCAACAGAAATGAAAGGAAATACAATGCTCCTGATTATGTTGAGTGGTGTACATATTATATGATGTGCTCTCTTTCTCACCCTCCATAACAATGTACATTAGCAAGAGAAATTCCTTTGATGTGACGGATCTTAGGATCAAATCACATCTTTCGCTTAGAGTAATCCAAAAGCTATCTCATGATCATGCTAGCAAAGCCTTACTTGGTACAAATGTATGAGGCGGTTTGTAGCTATTCCTAAAGACGAGTCACAACAAAAGGTAATATCTTATGTACACAAATTTTAAAAAATAATAACTATATTGAAAAATACAATGAAGTCCTAAATCTTTCAATTGTTTCTATTGAATCCTAAAAAAATTATTTAAAAATGCAAATAACGTCTTAAATTCATGTTGAGAAGCACACTTTCAAGATGTCTATTAAGCAAATTCTCAAACGACACCATAGATAATTTTAGGTAAAGTCAATCAAAAGGATTAGATTGCACATTTTAGAAAGGAAAAAGCTTATAACATAACAAGAGATCAGTTGAAATATTTTAGGAGTTTGATTTCACATCACGTAAAACTTTTAAGGACTTTACTTTTTTCCCCACGAAACAGAAGAGGTCAACCATTCGGTTGCGGTGGGGTGCAGTAAAAGCGGGGGCAGGAGCCAACAGAGCAGGGAAGAGAGAGAGAGTGAAAATGGCTGAAACGTCGGTAGATACGTCGCTGTCGAGGAAGTCGCGCAGAGCCGCAGGACCACCCAACGCCAAACTCCCGCCTTCCTCATTTACAGCATGACAGTTACTCGTCGCTTTCGCAACAGTACCCCACCCCCCACAACGCGCTCTGCCACGCTCTGTTCTGCCCTGTTCTGTTCTGTTCTCGACGACGCCCCCCCTTCCTCTCTCTTTCTCTCTCCTGCTCGAAATGCTGGGAATTCGCTTTTATCAAGAGAGGCGACGCTGCTGTTGTCTCGAGCCGTGTCGGCTCCTAGCCGGAAACATTCTCGTCTTCGACAAAAGCGACAGCTTTGGAGATCCACCCTCAGAGATCTCGCCTCTGTAAAAAGGTTAAAAAGAGAACACGCGCTCCCTCCCTCCCCTCCCCTCCCTCTCTAGACTCTATATCTCGAGCACATGCACATGCACACGCACCAGGCGCGCAGCAGCAGCAGCGAGAGACCCTTTCCTTCTCCGGTGGGCAAGTCCCGATTTTTCTACCTTTTTTCCCCACTTCGCATCTGGGAAAACAGACCCTTTTTCCGGGAAAATAATTTCTTGAAAAGGAGAAAAATTTAGTCCACGCCCGTGATTCTCTGACACGGCAAATTTCGTGTTTTACGAGATACAGAGATACAGATCGCTTTCGTTTTGGTTATTGGCGTTGTGTTCTCTTCCAGATTTACCGCTGGATCTCTCGTCGGACCGAGGGGGTTTCACAAGAACTACTTCGGGGGAACGGCTTCCGACCATCGTGACCGCCGATAAAAAAATTTAATAGACCGACTTTTCACGACCGTCGGATGGGAAAAAAATAAATAAATCTCGCACTTTTTTTATTAAATTTTTGCGTTATAAAGTTCATGTAGAATTACGAGAAAAATGTAAGGAGCTACAATTCCATAAGATCCGAGAATTAGTAACGTGGATCCCACATAAGACACATTGAATTTTAAGAGCTAGGGACGCACAGCAAGCTAAAAAAACCCGATTTGAACCGCCAAATAAGATCCATCGGATCGAATGACTCGGATCACCTTAGTCTACCGAAATTTGGGGTATGGTCAAAATCCGGACAAGATTTTTAGAATTTTCGTTCTTTATTCTGGAACAGATCTTGCGGATTCCATTTCTTTATCTTTATGAGCAGAACAATGAAGAGAGATTCCATTCGCGTCACGTTAGTCAAACTCAAGGGACCGATCTCCCTCTTCTCTAGTCCTTGAGTCTTATTTCTTTATCATCCATGTGCCGAGGGAGAGTTGAATATTTTATTGGGCAAGGCATTTCCTTTTTTTCGAATTGAGCTTGGATTTCCAGCTTGTACAAATCTTTTGTTTCGACAAAGATCGGGTGGTGTCTGGCTCAGCTCTTCACTAACCTCAGACTAGCCTAAGCATATTTTCCTTTATCAACCCGATTCATTTGGGATTTTATTTTTAATATGCTCCCATTATAAGTCGAACTTGCAACTACCAAAAGAGAATAAAACTCCCTCACCGACTTTAAAGTTACTTGATAATTTTTGCGAGGACACGTGACTAAAGTTCTTATAAAGTGACCATCTGGGCCTAGAATATTTAGTTGGACGCGGGGAGATTTTCCAACTTGGATATCGGGAATGATTTGTATAACACAAAGTGCTTTCAATTGTCCACCTGTACAGACTAAATGCTTGGACTCAACCAATACTGAACATACAATGTGTTCCATGTGTGTAGGTAGTCGAGTATCTGCTTTTCTTTCTCAAGATTATAAAGAAAAAATGTATTCTTATAATATGATTAAACGCTGGTCATAATTTTAAGATTAAATCCCCTTTTTCGTGCAACATGTTGGGCTTAATATATCCTCTTAAAACTTTCTTTTATCGATCATGCTTCTCTTATTTGTGAACTTTATAGTTGGATCTCTATAATTTTATTTAAATATTCAAAAAAATCCTCATAATTGTTTTTTTTTAATTAAGAAATTACAAGCAATGCCAGGCAAAAAGTGGAAACTAAGCTTGGTGGGAGACGACAGTAAAAAGCACTAAAGAAAAAAGGAGGAGCGCCACAAAGTACGCATCGGAAACATCGAATAGGCGCCGACACCAATCCCCTTTTCTAACTTTGTTTCTTTTTTTCCTTTTATTTATGCTTTTTTTTAAAAAAAAAATTTCGCGTGCCAAAAAATAACAACGCAATGTCGCCGATCCCAAAACTAATGTCGACGATCAATGCACTGAAAAATGTTAGCTCTTTATCAGCCGGAGAAACAGAAAATGCGATTCACATTATCCTTTTCTTCGAAAAGAAGAGAGGCAAATTCTCTCATTTTTGCTATTTAATTTCCTCGTGATCTTGCCGAAAGGAAACCGTAGGGATCTATTTTACGAATTCTTTTAGAACTCGTTGCAAGAACCCTGTCATTTGATATTTGAGTCGAACGATCGTGGGACAAAAAATAAGGATCTGAATAGGGATCTCTTTGCAAAGCATCAATCGCGGGTTTACTTGTCCCTTTTCATTTTATTTATTTATTCTGGTTTACTTTTATTTTCTATATATGTACGATCATTGACCTAATGGTACAAAAAATGGAAAAAAAGGGGTCATTAGCAAATTTGATGTGAGCGGTCAAGGCGGTCTTTTTTCTTTTCCTGACCAAAGTCAAGAGGGGTCTTGTTTGGAATTTACCAAAAAACAATAATAAATGAGGAATAAAAATTGGAATATGGTAAAGGGGTGTGAATTCAAAATGAGACCTTTTTTTTTTGCTCAAAATCAACACCCACATGCCAAAGGAGGATTTATCGATTGAGTCCACTAATATGTAATATCTAAATTTTTAGTTTGTTCAATATGATTCATGAACTTTAGCTCAATATGTAATATGATTCCTTAATTTTAATCTGTTTAATGTGACTCCTCAAATTTTGATATATATTCAAACGAGTCCCTGAATTCTATGAGAATGACCAATGCTGTCATTTCATTAATTTAAATTTAGGGACAATACCAAACAATTTCATATAACACAAGGGCTAAATTAAACACCTAAATTCAGGAACTACATCAAACAAATTAAAAAGCTTAAAAGTTTAAAGATCACAATGCATATTCGATTAAAATTCAGAGATTACTTATGTCATTTTTCTAATACAATAATATATCTCAGATTTAGCCAAGCAACTCCAATCGACTTCAAGCGGTGTGAATGCGAATCTTTTCTTGCGAAACTGGAGCCCTTTGGACAAGGAAGAGAATCCGGTCCTCCACAGAAAAAGCTTTTTGGCGTTCTTCCTGCTCCGGAAGGCGACAAGCCAAAAACTGGCCATGATAGTCCCAATCACACCTATGCTGATTGCTGTCTTTTATTGTCGACTAGCCCGCAACGATCCAAACGAACGGACCAGACAACCAGCGATACGGATCGTGTGGTCGCTGCTGTGCAGATTTGTCTCGGGACGACCAATTGATGCAGAGAAACCGATCGAAGGGAAGGGCCCGCCGGGAGCGAGCGCGACGCGTCATGAAGTTCTTTCTGCCTCCCCTCTCCTATGCTCATCTCCCTCCCTTCGATTTGGCCCTTTTTCGATTTTCTTTTTGCTACTGTTTTGGAAATTGTGAGCAGATTTTTTGATGGTGGAGATTGAGCTAAAATGCGTCCGGTTTCGTGTGAGGCCATGTGATGGGCTCTGTGACGAGGCCCTTGTGTTTTTGTCCTCATGTGCGGTGGACCGATAAAATTGATTTTCGAGGCGTGCTGCACGGACTTGTAGGTTTCCAATATCTAAAATGTTTTGTTCAGAAGAAATACATGGAGTCCCGAGATTATTATTAAAACGACAAAAAGAAAAAGGGAACAAATCACAAAAAATCTCAAACTATGTCTACCGTGATGCATTTATCTTAATTTTTTTCAGTGGCACAAAAAATTCCCAAACTTACACCCATGGACATGTGTACTCTCTTTTGCCAATGTTCTGTTAATGAGTACTATTAAAAATATGCCTACATGCATGGCGTCAATATGGTGCCTGTGTGATTTAAATGAAATAAAAAACATTTATCCGATAGAACATTGACGGAGTAGAATATATGTGTCACATAGGTATGGATTGTGGGTTTTTTTAATTTCAATAAAAAAATTTAGGATAAATGTGTCACGATAAATATAATTTGGATCTTTTATGTCATAAAAAGTTTAGGATAAATATATTATAAAATTGTATGGTTTTAGAATTTTTTTTAGTTTTTCCTGAAAAAAACATGGAGAAGAAAAGCGACAGGTACTAACGTGTACGAAAACAAAGACAGCTAAAGGAAATCTCACGTGAAATGGTTGGTGGATGTGAGCTTTGACGGGGCCAGGTTGGTAAAGCCCCACTGTCCCATGCCGCGATCCGCATTTCGCGGTTTGTCGTTTTGGGTTTCTTTCGTTCATCGGCGGAGGGAGCGGTAAGAAGACTCAGCTGGCCGTTTCGTTTGGATTGGGGTTTTGACTCGTAGTGCAATGCATCGCTTTGCTTCCCGGAAGAGATTCACTTTTCTTGCTCCAAGATTTCATTTCATAATTCCATCTTTCCTCCCGGTAAGTGCAAATCGATGTTTGAGAAATCGATACTTCGACTAGAACATTGATATAGCGTCATGACGCGTCGAATTATAAATGCTTATTCCCGCAATTCATTCCAATAATGGGTCAGATTGATTTTTTGGTGAGTTGCGCGTCCGATTCCTCCTTACTAGTCATAGAAACCCTTATCATTAGTATCTTTGAAAACATTTTTGATATTAGATGTCCTTTTCCAAGTGGGGAAAAGCTTTTTTAAAGGGGAATTCCTATTCGATTCGCTCTCTAGCTTTAAGTTGAGAGCGATATTGGGTGTATTAAGCCCAACTTACTAAATTGATGTAGTAAATGTCATGATAAATTGTAATTGGACCTTTTAATAATAAGTGAACCGTATTTTACATTAAAAAGATTTTGTTACACTGTTTAATATTAAAAATTTGGTAAATCACCATCATCGCATCTAAGATTTTCTTTTTAATAGTAGAACGTCTGAATCTCGACCATCGAAAGTGATGGGACTCATGTGAATCCTACACTAGGCTCGTGAGATACGATGGTTCAATCTAATTTAGTACTTATAACGATGTTGGTGTGTTTTAGGAAGATTTAAGGGGGGACAACAAGGAGACAAAAACAAGCGACCGACTTCAATGCTATTGTCTTGTCTTGCATCGAAAGGTGAACCTACAACGCTAGTCGACGATGGGCTCCCGAGGTCGTCGGCGGAGATCAAGAGGGGAGGCAATGCGCTCGACTCGATCGTGCAATAATCAACGTTGGATTTTTCCTTTCTTTTGTTTTTTTTCCCTTTTCTTTGTCGTTTTTTGGAAGTGGAAATTGGGTAATCCGGGGGCTCGTACTTCATCAATTAGGTTGGCGGCCTTTCAGCCTTAACCGTTTCCAATTTTGACATAATTATCACGATAATCCCACTTTTATTGATTTTGAATTTTTGAATTTGATTAATCTAATCCAAAATCGTTAGATGATTTAGCCAATATAACTATTATGACCAAAATAATGTAGTTATTTTAGTTAATTTTAATTGGAAATCGTTGATATGAATACTGATCATTATACGTGTCATGACCGTTATTGATATTGACAATTTTTTTGAATTTTTTTTTCTTTTCCTTTTAGAAAAATGAAAAGTTTGTTCATTTTAACACTAGCCAAGCCATATAAATTAGCTGGTCTTCAAGTGAGAGATTCGCTACCAATAAGGGCTACATTACTAAATTGGTCGATTTTTTTTTTTAAATTGAGATTAAATTGGCATTTGTCCAATAGTTCTAGAACTTTGTTGGTAATTTTTCCCGCACTCATATGGGGTTAATGATTTGTGGTGTCTATAATTTTGAGATATATAGTAAGGACGCGTTTGATACGTAGAACGACAACGAAAACACGAAATTGAACACTTCTCATTGAAAGAATATTGTCATAAGGTACGAGGTGGGGTGGGGTGTTATATGGCTTATCACATGATGTGATTGAAGATATTAGGCAACTTGGGATCTAAGTTGGTGGTTTAAACTGAGTTATGTGTACTACTGCGAAGCAAATGAGTGAACAAATGGGCCTATCAATTGTGAAACTGTCGAATTGGATGACACCTTAGTTTTTGTTTCGACCTCCTTTTGGACTGACTATATTTCTTTTGACGCAAAATGGGACATTTCAATTTTAGGATACCGTTCGATATTTGATGTCAGGGCATTCAGCCCTCCTCTTTCATTATGCCAAAAGGAAAGCGGACAACATTTATATTCCTAACATAGGCTAAGATGCTATATTGCACGTTGAAAAAATAAGGGCAAATCCCCCCAAACTTATAAACTTTAACTCCAGTGGCACAACTACTGAATTTTTAATACCAAAAACTCTAAATTAGTATACCGTGACAAATTTATTCAAAACTAATTTTTTGACAAAAAAAAATACATTTCTAATAAATTTATCCTTTGTTAGTTATTGGTCAATTGTAAACATTCTAGCATGAATCACCAGTTGTTAATTGATGTAGTGTCATCATGTTCACAAACTCATTATTTCCAAATCGAAAACCATCACATATGAGTTCGATCCAATCTTGGTATTCACCGATCCGCGTTGGTCTCTCTGCTTCCAGTACATGTTGATCAGTCTAGTGATTCTTGACCTGTGATTTCGAAATAGTAAAAGTCGGACGCTTTGACTTGGGTGTTAACTGACCTCTGTTTCGCTGAGATTATTCATTGGCCGATGCATCGCGTGAGCATTGCTGCCATTTCCAGCCCTTCCTATGTGCATGCTGATGAATTTGTTGCGGTAGCGGTGAGGCCATTTTGATCGTCGCCGGAAGGGTTTATGAATTCAAAGGAAAAAAAATTGTGCATTGGAACTGGTCGTGGATTGGCATTTGGCTTTTGTAGAAGTGGTCGACAAGATTTCGATGTTTGGTGTGGTATAGTCCTGCTCTCCGATCGGTTAGGAAGGCTTCCTCGTGTTTTCTTCCTATGTTTTTCTTGAGAGAAAGTCAATTTGGGCCTATTATGTCTGCCAATTGTTGAACTCATCACCCAGGCTTGAGGGTTTAAGGGATGTTAGTGTTTCAGCGCTCGTATTGTTCAATTACATTTTTTTTTTGAACTTCAATTTTCGAAGACTAAAGTTGTATAGAAATACGATAAGATAAGTACATTAAAATTCTAAAACTTGTCACTAAAATACAATTGAATCTTAAAACTTTCAAAAAGTACAATCAAGTCCTAAAATTTATTAGAAAATACAATCAATGTTTAAAACTTTCAGTAAATTAATGGAACAATTTAATTTGACTTAATTTGACCCAATCGACTTTCTTGATAAGTTTTAAGACTTCTAATACGCACCTCTCCCATTTTAAATTTTTTTTTCTTAATTGTGAATTTGCTTAAAGAGACTAATATCTTATCTTTCGTTGGGAACGTATCTGTACCTGCTGATTTGTACATCCGTTCAAGTCTGGTTTGATGCAAGATCATGAAGTGCGTCGAGTCATTTTAGGGGTTAACTTGTATACATCTTTTCCCTTCTAGAGTTTCTATGAATTATTATACAAAAGAATGATTGGAACATGCCGAGTCGCAAGTGCTTGTGATGGTAGCTGGTGCTGTCGTTAGAAGTCTAGATTACGTTATTTTTTCTTGAACATGCCTTCTGTGTGAGCGAATGTACTAAGGTTCGAAAACAACTAAGAATGCTGGAGCATATCAGTCATTGTATGAACTTGCTTTGTTATCTCAGCATGAATGTTATGAACCTGCCATAGATGCGTTTCATTTTGGTCATTTGATCTCCATGTGAACTCGCTGTGGTCGGTTACGTGTAGGCATGGGGTGAAGGTCGAATAAAGAAGGATGGCGAAAGAATGAGTGAAAGACAAGTAACTAAGAAAAAGAGATTTGTAAATGGTATTATTGACGTATTTACAGATTTAGCTATCGTTTCAATGCAGAACAGAATAACCAGAGTTTAACTTTATCTACTCAACTATTGACAGAGATACGCCGATGCAGGAAGATTACTCTTTAGTCTTCTCCTGCAACGCACCGTTCCCCAAACCCAAGTTCCTCTAGGAAATTCTGCATTAAAGACGAAAATATAGTCATCAGAACGAGTCATTGTTGCCAATTGCTATATCGAAACTAAACTGACCAACCAAATCTGGAATTAGTTCCAGCCACCAAATCGGCTAACTGTATCAAGCATATCCGGGAACATAGCCTTGTTACCATATACTTGGCAGTCCTTGGCGACGGGATTATGGTTATTTTTGGTGGCAGAACTCTCCTTCGACTGTGATGATATTGCCGCCATAAGATTCATTCCCTTTAGCTCCGATGGTGCTGGGGGCTACAAGTAGATCCTGCTCAAAAGCAGGATGGGGAGTACTTGAATTAAGGCTTTGAATGTCATGTGTCGAAATCTGGATATGCAATGGATGATGCTGAGTAGTGGCGGAAAGATAGTGTCTTGCAGGTGCAACTTCATCCAGGATTTGCATATTTGAAGGTGTTTGCGACATCTGCATGATGAGCGAGTTGTCACTTTGTTTAGGAAGAAGTGGGTTTGTGTTATCCATTGGTGGGGCAAACCCGACAGATGGGGCAGGAGCATACGGTAACCATGGAGTTGATTCATCTACCTGTTGTTGGCGATCGTAGTTCTGGAGAGGTGGGTTCGGTTGTGATTGAAGCCCGATTTTTACCTCGGGAGCGTGTTATGATCTGGGAACTCGGCAAGACTAGGCATCCTCATGCTACAATCCGTGCACTGCTGTAGAGGGGCGATGCTTATGGCTTGTGATGGATATTGAGCTGAAGCAGCATATCTTTGGATCCTGCCACACCCTATTGGTGACGACGATGGTGGAGTGGAACGAGTCAGATTGGCGAAGCTAGGCCTGTAATTGGGAGAAGAAAGGCCCCATTTGGTTTAGTATTCCCAAGGGGCTTTGAGCCCCCAAAGCCCCTTGGGAAAAATATTAGGCGTTTAGTTCAAATTTTTGAGACTTCATTTGCCAAATGCTAGCATTTGGAATGCTAATATAAGGTTTAATGAGTTTTTTTCTTTTTAATATTGCCCTCATTGATAATTATGTTTTCCTTTTTTGCCCTAAAAAAACACTGTCCATTGTATTCTTCTTTGGATTTGGACTTGCTGCTCCACCGCAAAGCTTAGCCAGTGGGCGGCATTCAGCTATGAGGGCCAAATCTTGCTGTCGGGGGGCCAAATTTGGCCACTAGGAAGCCTCGCCTGAGGTCGTGTGACCTCAAGCGAGGTGGCTTGAGGTCGGGCAACCTCGGGCGTCACCTAGGTCGTGCGATTGAGGCGACATTGCTCGAGATAGAGCAACCTAGAGCGTCGCATGAGGTCGGTGTGACCTAGGCGGCTGGGTTGCGCAACCCAGAGCGTCGCTTGAGGTCGGTGAGGTCGTCAACCTCAGGCGAGTTGCGCCCCCCACCCCCCACCACAGCCGCTGCCACCAACCGCCTCCCTACCACCAGCACTATTGTGGAGCCACCTCCCCCACGATTTTCCCCTCTCCATGCAGCTGCATCTCCTCCTCCCTTTTTTCTTTTCTTTTTCTTTTTTTCCTTTTTCTTCTCACTTTAAAGTTACTTTGCAAAATATACACAAAAAATGAGTATCCAAACACTCTTACCTTCACAAAAATGCCCATTCATTCAAAGATCGTTGGGGAAATGTAAAGTCATTTTCCCAAAGTTGAACCAAATGGACCCAAAGTGCACTTTGATGCTCCGAGGCTTCACCTATCTTCTTGGAGTTCGTGCGGTATTTCTACATAATTAACAAGCTTGACTTACTAAGCGTTTTTGACAAGAGTTCAAGGAATAAATACAATTGTTAAAGCAATCATATGTCCTTTTTTGCCCCCAATTTGCTATCGATCTTTCTAAATGAGATTGAAGGGACTGTTACTTGAAGGTGGCTGGAGACATTTTGCCTAGTGAGATGGAGAAAATATTAGGTGCCCAGTGATAGCCACCTCAGCTTCATACTAGACATGTGTCATTTTGGGCCCACTAGTAAGAAATCCTTACATTATCTCTCCTCAATTAATGTATTTCCTTTGTTTTTTTCTTCTTCTTCTTCCTTCTCTCTCTCCCCCCTCTCCCCTCTTTCTTCTGTGTTTTCTTAAATAGAGAACAAACCCACTCTTATTTTTTTCTTCTTTTTCTTTTTTCCTTTTTTTCTTATTCTTCCTCCTTTCACTCCACCAAAGAATTCCTCCTTTCATTGCGCCGAAGACTTATTCCCGTGAATCGCCTTCCACCACCACCTCACCGTCGTCTCAGTTCTTGAGCCGGTCATCAAGCTCGAGCTCTGCTGGTAAACTTGAGCCTCATATTTTGGATTTAAGCTCAAGTGAGCCCTATATCTGTGATCTAGAGCTTAGCTTGACCTCGAATCTTCAAGGTCAACCAAGGTCAGCGTAGGCAACGGATGAAGTGGAGGAGGAATTGAAGGCATGACGTGGTTCGTTGACATGGTGGAGGGCCTCAAGCAATTGGCCAACGCGGGCACCGATGTGGAAGGCGCGAGAGGAGTTGGACAGAAGGCAATAGCACCAAGGTCAGAGAAGAAGCAGGCGAAGATGGAGGCGACATGCGGAGGCTGTAGGGTCTTGAAAGCGAGAGAGCATTTTGACAAAAAAGAGTGGTTTGTTCTTTGTTTAAGAAAATGCAGAAGAGAGAGGACATAGAGAGTGAAAGGAGGAAGAAGAAGAAGAGAAAAAAGGAAAAAATGTAAAAAATTTAATTGAAGAGAGATAATGCGGGAATTTTTCACTAGTGGGAACAAAATGACACATGTTAGATGTTAAGACTAGTATAGTGTTGAGGTGTTTGTCACTTGGGCACCTAAATTTTCTTAGTGAGATGAGGGACACTCGTCATTTTCCTCCCAAGTTGCAGTATCTTCTTGGGTTTTTTTTTTCTTTGAACAAACATACTGAAATGCATTAGTAAGAAAAGTTTTTAGTACAAACATCTCTAGCATCAGCACACAATAAATCCAAAAGAGCAGACGAGGGACTATGAACCCAATTTCTAATAAAGCATCCCATTCGATGGGCTTTGGTTAGCCAGTTAGCAACCTTGTTCGTATCTCGATTGCAATGGGCTAAAACAATACCTGAAGAGTCTTCCAGTTTGTGCCTGGCCTTGTCCACTAAAGGTTGTACCTCCTAACTTAGGGTGTCTGAAGAGAGAACCGTAGCCACCAGCGTACTATAGTCAGGGTGTATGAGTATCTCTCGTTCTGGTCTATTCGGGGCAATCTTTGAGGAAATAAAATCTAGGGTTTCAACCAACGCTCGTGCCTTTGCTATTTCAACTGATTTCGCCTCTATGGATTTAGAAAACCCATTAATGATCCTCCCAAAGGCGTCCCTGCAGATACAAGCCACAGTTGCAGACGAGGGGAGGAGTCACTGTTGGGAGTCTGAAGTGCTGCCGTCTTCATCAATATCCAGATCTGAGCTTGTGGGGCGCTCACACCCGGTTGCAGCCTCGAATCTACGCAGATCCATCCCTCTCCCGAAGCTGGCCTTGGAACTGCAGCATTCTCCACTCTTGAACCTCTCGCTCGACCCACGGATGATTCGAGTACCACTGTCGGCTACTTCTTTTCCCAAATTTGTTCTGCGTCTTCGTTCGTTGTCCACAACAATGGACAAAGACGGGATGGCTACAGCTTGGCTGCTGAAAATGGGTCTAGCATTGGAGAGGGGATTTTGCTACTTTTTGTCGGAGATTCCACCATTTTCTTTCCCTATCAGATTTGGGATCGTGTGAAGGCTACTGTTGTCAACACTTTGTATCCTTCTCAGAAATTTCTTTCCCCTGTGATATGCGTCTAAGTTACTAAGTAGACAGGGGAGTTGTCCAGAATTAGGGGTTCTGCTGGTTGGTTTGAAGCAATCAGCACCAGCACTAATTTCTCGGTTCAGATCCATCTCACGAGTAATCACGTGGCATATGGGTAGTTGAAGTGTGGCAACATTCGATTCGCTCACCAGATCTGTTGATCCCCTGTTATCAATGGCCGATCTGCATGTTAATGAAGGATGATTTAAGCCCTATCTGATGAGGGTGGTTCGGTCTGATTCGTTGGTTGGGTGCAAGGTACGCCACTCACAGGTTCGAGCTCTTCATGTTTTATGATTTGGTTCAGGTCGAACCATTTCCTCACTGGTGCTCGAGATTTGGGGGTCATTGTTTGTACCTGAGGCGTGACTGACCTTTTCTGCAATATTCTATGGACCTCGCATAGCTTCTGAACTAATTTGAACTGCTGCCCAGGTTAAATTAGGAATTGTGGGAATGGTGGTTGAGGGGTTACTAGGCCTGATTGGTGCCCGAGGTAATGCTAAATGATGTCTAGTACTTGGCAGTGGGTTTTCTTGGTTTGAGTCTATTGTTGTGTATGCTGTGGAGGCTTGTCCAAACGATGCATCTATGTTGATTTTGAGTACTCCAGGGCTTGGGGGTTGCCATTTGCTCTGTAAGTTGTCGCCATGCTTTTGCCTTCTTGGTTTAGGATTCCATGTAGCATAGCTTTCTTGTAATGTACTGGCTCTAAACAGGGTGTGATGAGAATTAAGGGGGTTCCTCTTGAATATAAAATGGTTTCTATCCTTCCATATTAGTGTAGTTACAATCAGGTCAAAGCATTGCGAGTTTCTTGAACTTGTGTGAGCTTTATATAACCATTTATCAAAACGGGTTAAACTCACTCGGTTCACTTCAACTTGCAGGGATGGGTCATTCAAAAGCTGTGTTGTCCACGGGCAGAGGAGGAGTGTATACTCGATAGTCTCCGGTTCAATATTGCATATTTGACACACAGGAACAGGTACAACCTTCCTTTTTTTTTTTTTATAGGTTATCCAATGTAGGTAAGGCATTCTGACATGCACTCCATAAGAAGATTTATATTTTCGGTTGTATAGCTGCATTCTAGATTTGTTTCTAAAGATCTGGGTTAAACTGGTGGGATGTTGTTGGCGTGTGATCTCTTGAAGGCATTGTATGTTTTCTATTAAGCAAGTATCCACTCTCTTCACTGTGTAATTTCTAGATTTAGGCCCTGTTTGGTTTAGCATTTGGAATGGGCTTTGGGTCTCTAAGGGAGTTTGGGTAAATGCAAGTGGTGTTTGGTTTAATTTTTTGAGGACTTTGGGAAGATGCAGTTGCATCTCTAAGGGGCTTCAAAGGCCTTTAGGGGAATGGAGGGATAGAGGTGCATTTGAGAAGTAGCATTTTTGGAATGCAACTTCCTTTGTTTAATGAAAATATGTTAGTTGCCCATTTTGTCCTCATTTATTAACCAAAATCCGTTTTTACCTTTTTCTAAATAGAAAAACCTAAGCCTCGTCTTCCTTATTGTAGCCTCACGCCTCCTCTGCACTTTCACACCTCTCTCCGTCATCCCTCACCGTCTCCTTTGCGAGCTGCTCTTCGGTGTCCATCCAAGATCAGCCATCCCAATCTCGAAGATCACCTCCCGCCGTTCTGCTCTTGTGCTCGCGTCGCGCTAGTAGCAGAGCAGTTGGGTAAGCTTGGAAGTTTCGATTCCATCGCTCGTTCGTCCGATTTCGCGGTTGCCGCTGAAGATTCAGTACAAGATTACTTGCGAGGGCCGCGGGCATTACTCTTCTTACGCTGTCACGCCTCTCTCTACCTCACGATTGTTTTGTGTCTGACCCTCATGTTCACTTGCCTCTCTAGTTAAGATTTCCTTAGTTCTGTTCGGATGTATGGAAGTCCCTCGCTTTTCTCGTACCTTGACGACTCCCCCTTTCATGGTTGAAGCAGCATTCGCTCACGGTTGACAGGGGTTTGAGTTCTCTTCCTCGCATCACTCCTTCACGCTCGTTGCCCTCGAGCTTTCCTGTCACGCTCGCGCTCGCGCTTGCTTCTGTCCAAGTCAGATTTTCTTAATTTATGTTGCAATTTTTGTGGAAATTTGTGTGAGTAATTGAATATCTTATGGCTAGAGTGGCATGTTCTGATTTGGCGAGAGATCGTAGCATGTTATTAGGTCGAGGCGCAATGTGGATTATGAGGTAGTTTTCGTTGTAATGTTTTCTCATCAGATAGTTTAGTCTTGGTTAAGTTTCAATATGGGATTTAGCGGGTATGTAGGCCAGTAACTCTTGTTACATTGGCGATTATGTAACATAAGAAGATGGTTATATTTCTTTCTTGTTTGAAATGGATCGTCTTCTTTCACCAGCGGGGTTTATCATAGCACGTGGATGAACATAATTGCAGCAGTAATGTCATGTGGCTTTATGGTAGGAGAACAGTTACTGGATGATGGCTGTTATACTCATGACATAAATTTACTTATCCGGAGCTTTTTAAGTGTCTTATTGCTTGTAGGTTGCGTTATTTTTTATTAATCTCGAATATATTTAGTTTATAGAAGCTCTTACTAGAAGAGTTACATGGACATATCATTTGATTTTCCCTTCTTCAACTCAATATTGTCACTGAAGTGGTAATAGGTGTTGGAGGCCCAAAGGTTTTTCACAAGAAACCTTTTCTTCACTTACCTTGAGTTGCAATGGGTGAAATCCCACCTGTCCCACCTGTAATAGAAATAGATGCTATTAGTAGTCAGCATCCCGCCTCATGAAAAAAAAAAAAAAAGGCTTATCTAAATGCCATGGTTATACCAAACTATAGCAAAGGAATCCAATGAACATAATAAAGTGAGTGATTATAGAAGTGGAATTAAAACTTATGTATGTTTTTAGCTTGAATAACTTATGCTAACACCCATAGTGGAGCATCAGTCATATGGTCTTTTAGGATTTTAATGTTGAACCCTAGTATCCTGGAAATCAGATATTGTATGAGCGGCTGTTTAAGAACACTAAATTTCCAGTTTCTGCAGGTTAGGTGGATAAGCGCATATGCTTTTCTTATATGAATATGTTTCAATCTTTACTTGTTATTTCAACATATCAATTCTCAAACATTTGATTATACTAGTCCACAGAAATTGAAATGCTTGTGTACTTTCCTTAATCTCTCAAGTATCATGTTGGGTGTTGTCTTAGTGTATGGTAGGATTTTCTGGTGAGTCCACCAAAATGGAATGAACAGAATTGGTGCTGTACAAGTATGTTCTCTCTTATCCAATGGATTTGGTGTTAATAATATCATTTTGATGCAATATCAGTGTTACTAATTATGCCTAATTTGGTTGTTAAATATGCTTCTTAACTGACGATTCATGCAACCCTACCTCATTTGTTGTAAGTTTTTAGTTGTCTTTCTTCTGTGAGATGCAGTGAATGTCCTTATTTCACCCAACAATGATGTGGTGATCTTTACTATTTTGGCAGAAAGAGAAGGATAGAAAATTTTGGGCTAGATCCCTGGCTGACTGAGGAACCAAAGTTGCGATTACTCTCCTGATAATAAAAAGTCAGGTTACAGAGAAATGGATATGCATACAGATGAGATCTCATGTTTTCGTAGTCAGATACTAATACCAAACAGAAGTCACCAAATTAGTGTAGGTGGCTGAGGCAATCATGCAGATGGGCTTCAACTGAAATTTGAATAGCCTCGATGTTTTGGCTCTTCCATTTGCCTAGCGTATTCTCTTTGGTTGATATCTTGTTGGACTGTTGCACCTTTGTGGTGCTTAATTCTTATTGTCCTACTTAAGCCACTCCTAGTATAAATGTACAGTTTATAGAGACAAAACGCATGCTCTGTATTCAATGTAGATAATCTACAAAATGTCAAATCTTGTTATTTTTTCCCTACTTAGAATGGATCCTTTTGAAAGAAGTAAATGAACAAGGCATATTTCTTGTTGCAAAGCTCTCCTTTGGTGATCCTTGCTAAAGTATTAAATTGCCACAGTGCCAATATGAGAGTAACTTTTGTATTTATATGATCGGCTGGTGTAGTGACGAAGTTTTGTCCAAGTAAATAATGTCTCATTATCCTGAATGGTGATTGTGGCCTCAGCAAGTAGGGAACTAATTATGTGAAGCTTCACTTGATCTTCATTCAAAGTTGACTTAAGATCAAATGAAAGCTCCATATTAACGTGAAGATGGAAAGCGGAGAATGCTAGAATACTACAAAAGAGTTTGAAGTTTTGGGTGTTGGTGAAGCACTGAAAGATGAAAGCTGCAGAAAATTGTTTTTGGGTTAAATTAATGTAGGGTGAATTGTGGCGAAGTTTCAGACAAAAAAAAAAAAAAAAAAATTGTGGCGAAGTAAGGGTGTTATCGACACAGGTTAGTTATGTAAGAAACCGACTTTTTAATTTCCCAAAAGGAAAGTTCTGTCGGCATGTTGCCTAGAAATGCATGAGCTAAATCGGTGAACAAGCCATCTGTTAGAGTAGTTAAGAATTTGATAACAGAATTTAAGACATTGAAAACTTGCGGACATGCTGCTTTTTGTTTTTTATTTTATTTTAAACAAATTAAAGTTGCAAAATTTTAAATTTGGCACATGAAAGGACTTTTCAAATGTATGTGTTTACCAAACAACATTTTCCCCAAGTTGCATCTCAAGACATTTTTTCAATTATAGTTTACCAAACAGTATTTGCATTTCGCCAAACCCCTTTAGACTAAAGGCCTTTGCATTTCCCCAAAGACATTCCCCCAAAGCCAAACCAAACAGAGCCTTATTATTTATCCAGACTAGTTTATCCTCTAAAGTAGGGAGGCTAATAGGGATAGCGAGAATTTCCGATACCGTCTGATGATCAAACATTGACCACAAGAGATCTTTTTTCCACTCAGTAGCTTCAAAATCTATCAACTCCACCACTTTGCAAGGTTCATTCCTTCTTATTGGTCCTCCGATTGGTCCCCTGTTAAGCCATTTACCCTCTCTAATAGAAATTCTCAGTCCATTCCCCACTACCCACCTAACTTGGGGGGCGATCGCTTCTCTTCGTACTAGTAAACTCTGCTAACCCCATGATGGGCGCGAGCCTCTCCCTGCTTACCAGAAATTACAATTGGGAAAATATAACCCTTTCATGATTTGGCTCCATAGAGTATTAGGGTATTGAAAGAGACGCCAAGCTTGTTTTCCTATCATGGCGATATTAAAAGTGAGTAAATCCTTAAAGCCAAGCCCACCTTCCTCTTTTCGGATCTTAAGAGTCTCCCATTTTCTCCAACGTAACCTAGCCTATTTGTTGTTGTTTCTCCACCAAAAGCTAGCTATTTTCTTTTCGATAGCTTTGAGAATAGATATAGGGATTTTAAAAATTGACATCGTATACTGGGGTATTGCATGCACTACTGCTTTAAGAAATATTTCCTTATCGGCTTTGGATAGCAGGTTTTCCTTCCAACTCTCCAACTTCATATTTACTCTAGTGAGAGTCCAGGCAAACATTTCTTTCTTGTAGGCACCCCCGTCCAAAGGGATTCCTAAATATTTCCCTGATTTCACAATTTCGGGAACTCACAACTCTGTCGCCATGTTTCTTCATAGTTGTTCTGGACACCCTTTACTGAAAACCCTGATTTATTTAAATTTATAGCTTGACCTGATGCGTAACAATATTGGTGAAGAATAATCACCAGATTTTGACATTCCAAGATTGTTCCGTTTAGGAAAAATATCGAGTCGTCTGCAAATAGTAAGTGGGAAAGGGTGGGGCAGTTTCTATTCAGTTGGATCCCACGGAGTGTGCCTGCTTCAAGGGCTTGCTTCATCATAAGAGAGAGGACATTAGCTACTATGATGAAAAGATAAGGGGATAAAGGGTTTCCCTGGCGAATGCCCCTAGTCAGCTTGAAATATGGCAAGGATATACCATTGAACTTGATGCTGTAAGAAATTGTTGTGACACACTGTGTGGTCCATTTAATCCATTTTTTACAGAACCCCATCTTTCTTAGACATTCTTGAAGGAATTCCCATTCTAATCGATCATAAGCTTTTTGCATATCAAGCTTAAGAACAACTTGGAATTTGCGGTGCTGATCACGAGTTCTTAAATGGTGTAGCACTTCCAGTGCAATCAGAATGTTATCCTGAATTTGCCGATTTCCCATAAAGGCGCTTTGTTATGCTTCAATTAGGTTTGGTAAAAGGGGTTTCGGTCTGTTTGTGAGGATTTTAGATATGATTTTGTAGGCAAAATTGCACAGGCTGATAGGATGATATTGCCCTAACTTTTCTGGGTTTTAGGTTTTGGGGATGAGAGTGATTTGTGTTTTATTCAAAGTTGGGTTTAGAGTTCCTGTTTCGAAGAATTGCTGGACCTCTCGACATATATCGCCTCCAATGTCATTCCAATGATGTTGAAAGAATAAGCCATGTAACCCATCCGGCCCGGGAGTTTTAGTAGGTCCTAATTAGTTAGTAGCTTCTTTAATTTCTTCCATGGTGATAGGTGCCACTAGTGATTGGTTCATGGATGCATCCACCAAGGTTGGGATATGGTTTAGAATGGGTTGAAAATTCCTAGGACCTTCTGAAGTATAAATATTTTTGAAGAAATTCACCGTCATGTCCTTACGGGCTTCTTCATCCCTAACCCACTCTCCCTGATCATTCAAAACCATGGATATTCTGTTTATACTCCTCCGTTGAATAGTAGTTGCATGGAAAAACTTTGTATTCTTATCCCCTCATTTCAGCCATTTGGTTCTTGATTTCATACCCTAGAACATTTCCTCTTGTTGCCATAGTGATTCAATCTCTTGGTTGATGTGTTGAATTTTGTGATGGTCGTACTGTATGTCTTGGTTGTTCATCAAGGTTTGAACCTCGCATTTCAACCCATCTATCCTTTTTTGTGCATTGGAAAATCGTTTTTTACTCCATGCAGTAAGCTGAACAGCCATTATATGGAATTTGTCGGCCATATTTTTACTTTGGGACTCTTCCTAAGCTCGCTTCACAATTCGCCTACATTCCTCATCTTTTGTCCAATAAGCTTCATACTTAAAATCTCGACGTTTACAACATGTTGTAGGAATAAGTGATAGAATAAGTGGACTATGATCTAATCCGATGGCTGGTAGGGCGACAACTTCTGCATTTGGATATGTTATTCTCCACTCCATGGTACATAAAGCTCTATCCAACCTTTTTTTTTAACGTTTTTTTCTCCATCCTTTCTATTTGTCCATGTGAATGCATGCCCCTTGCTTTCTAGGTCCATTAAAGAACACTCATGTAAAAAATCCCGAAATGCTGTAAGACGAAAATTTTTGCCATCCTCTTTCCCACATTTTCCCAATGGTACAACACTTTATTAAAATCATCTATACACAGCTAAGGTAGATGATTTAAGACCCTTACTCTTTTTAATTCCTCCCATAAGAGAATTCTGTCATTAAAATCTGTTGGGGCATGTAGGAAAGTGAGTCTCATAATTTGCTTGTTGTCGAGAAGTTGGCACTACGCATTTATAAGGGATGCCGAAGACGAATCCACTGATATGGTAACCATGTCATCCCAAAAAATAGCCAAACCCCTTGAGATTCCTTCAGGATTCACCAAAAAGCTGTTTTGATACTTCGGTCTTCTTCTCAATCGCTGCACCATCTGTTCTTGGTTTTTAGTCTCCATTAAAAATATAACATTGGGCTTTTCCTGAGTCACGAGGACCCTTAGAGCTTGAATTGTCAGGGATGAGCTGAAACTCTGACAATTCCAACTAAGTAGTTTCATGGATTCCCCGGTGGCTTATTAGGGCTAGCCACCAAAGCCTAGTGTGTGGAATGCTTCTCCTTAGTAATAGGAATGTCTACTAGTTGTAGCTTGTCAGTTGTTGGAGTCTTCGAGGATTGCACTTCATAGGGACAAAATCTCTTCCCTTTTTTCAATGAAGGAAGTTTAGTGCTTCTGATTTTGCCCCTGTTTTGGGGTCGATCGGTTGTTGTCTAGTGTTGTTGCTCTTGTTCTCGTTCTTTTGACCGTTCATTATAGATAATCATCATAGATTTCTCATCAATGCAGCTGTTATCTCTCTTCTATGTTCCTATCCCTTCCCTTATCGTTATGGCTAGAGAAGTGTGGAGTAAATCGACGTTTTGTTTTGTAGCCTCCTTCGGAAAATGCTGACTTTGTAAGGGTAGAATAGGCTGTTCATTTGCGTTTTCCACATGCTAATCTGCACTTGTTTCTGCAACAAGAGGAGATTCTGGTACAATATCTGGATCTTCAAGGAGTGCAACTTGTTTCTCATAAAAACTTTTTCATAAGGATTGAGTTCCCTGACTTCAGCACGTAACCAATTCCCAAAGTTACCTGGTAAGTCCTCCAGCCTTGTGGTTTCATATGAAATTTCTTTGCATGCCGTGGCATAATGCCCGATTCTTCCACAAAAATAGCAGTAGTGCGAGAGTTGCTCATATTTGAATTCTATCAACAACTTTTTACTTCCCAGGTTAATGACAACACTTATTTTTAGGGGGGGTACCTAGGTTAAGAATAACCCTGGCTTTGCTTTACCAACCTTATAGGTGCTACTTCCTTTGGCTTGCAGTTTCATGTCTATAACTTCACCAATCTTGGATGCTATTTCTTTGACTACTTCTTTTGTCACTTTGTCGAATGGAAGGCCATACAGGTGCACCCAAAATGGGCAATGAGTGAAATCGTAACATATTTTAGGAACATCCAGATCACATTGTTGAAGCACGAAGAGATTACTTGAGAAAGACCACGGCCTAGAGTCTAAAACTTTCTGCTTGTCAGCTTTGGACTTGAAGGAAAATGAAAAGAACCTTGGTTCTAATACGGTACAGGATACATTCTCCGTCTTCCAAGCCCGTTTCATAGTATTAAGAAAAGCCTGAAAGTTCACATTCGGGTGAGAGTAGAGTTTTCCAAACAAAGTTAATCGGCATTCTGTTAGTTTTTCTTTAGAGATTCATTCCTTAACAATTATCACATCATCCTCAGACCAAAGATTACCCAAGCTTCTATACAGCGCCTCTAATCTACGGTCCTCAGATAGTTGATTAGTCATACTTCACTTGTCAGTATAGGGCACAAGAAAGAAGAGGGCTACCTCAACATTGAAGACTCAGCGGGGCGCCTATTCTCTTTTAAAAACATGCTAGTCAAATTAACTATTGTCTCGCTCGAAAAGGAAACGAGTTCATGCATGCATCACGTACCATGGTTTCCAAGACTTTTGATGGCCACGATAAGCGTCTGGTTGAGCTGAAATGTCCATACAATGTGGGGCTTCTTCGCCCCGCTTTTGTTCTTGCCATGATCGGGATCGATTTCATCTTCGCTACTCTTTTCCAAGCTTTGAGAATTCACTTCCTCATTCTTTGCCCGGGCATGGGTATTGTTAGATGAAGATGTGGTCAGAGCATGCGGTGTCTCCAATTCTTTAGTAGAATTGTTGCTCAACGATCGATTACTCCTAAGCACATCAGAATCTTAAGAGTGGAGATTTGAATGGGCTTTATTAGAAAATCACAAGTGCCGTTGTTTACTCCCATCACAACAGTGGCCTTTTCAACATCACTGGAAAACACTGGCAAATTTAAATAAGAGAAACTGAATGTATTGTATTGATTCCATAAATTTATGAGTCTAGCTTGAATTAATTGGCATATTAAGAACTTACTAACTACAAGCAAGGTTATCCCCATGGTAGTGATCTTGGTGAGAACCTGAAGTCCATCCATGCTAAGCATGTGAACATCCGTTAGGAATGTCGAACTTGCCCTTATTCTCTCGAATCATCAACAACGCATCCTCTTCTCGTTGGCACTTAGTCACTATAAAAACACACATTATACATATCATACATGCAGATTCTTGGCTAAACCATCTGCATAAGACGCATTCAAGTATCAAACTTCTCCTCTATATATCATTTAAACCGTCCACCTTCAGGCACAAGCATAAGGAATCTACTTGCATCTTCTCATCTATAATAGCACTAGAAGATGTTTAGAGATTGGTCATGGTTATTGCCTGAGCTTAAAGTCTCATTGATTTTATCCTAAAATATCTTCTAATCTTACCTTCGTCATCTCTACAAGAGTGCATTAGGGGAAATTAGAGTCAGTATCTAAGATTTTATCGGTAGGGTTAGATGGGAATTTGAGTTCGTTTGTGCTTGTGCTAGATTCGAAAATCTAGTTGCAATTAGAGAACACCAAACCGGGAAGAAAGCTAATTCCTCGACTACTTCAGGTACGCAGGTGAGAATTCTCTCTTCAGCAGTTTAGTCGCGGTGACTAATTATTGATGGGATAATTTGAAGGTGAAACGCTCGCAGCTCGCTCAAAGAAGAGAAAAAGGTAGATAGGCTTTTTGATTTATTTCACCTTAACAAAAGAAAAATTATAAGACTCCCTTATTTATAGACTTGTTACATGACTTTTGCTCTTCCCAATAAATATAGCTAGTGTTTCGGAGAAGATGAATCTCTAGAAACTTACAAAATAATCACCATATCTTACAATATCTCATCATATCTCACCATATCTTTAGACACAATCACTACACCTAGAAATACAAACAAATTCATTAAAAGTAATGCAACAATTATGATTATTCTTCAATACGAATACTGAACAATCTTCGGTATCAATTCGGGGATCTCAGTGTCGAAGTATCGGCAACTCAATGGTCTCCATATTGAAGCATTGGCAACGATGAATTTGGCTTAATTTCTAACACTTCCCCTTAAACCAAAACATCTTCCATTGATCATTCCAATGAGGCTCTTGAACTTTTGGAAAGTATCGATCTTGAAAGGTTTAGTAAAAATGTTTGCTACTTGATCTCTAGTATTCACATGCAATACTTCAATCTCATTCTTTTTAACTTGTCCTTGAATGAAGTGATATTAAACATCGATATGTTTGCTTCGTTCATGGAAAACTAAATTTTTCGCCAATACAATAACGGAAACATTATCAAAAAAAAATCTTAGTTACTTTATTCTAGTCCATAAGAATATTTTTGACAAATATGAGGATGCAACTACCTATTCAGCTTCACTTATCGATAGAGTGACATTGGGTTGCTTCTTTGATGACCATGTGATGTGTACGTGGGTGAGTGATTCCAAGAGGTAGGGATTTTTGTGGTTAAGTGTATGGGATGATGTGTATAAGGATGGATATCGAAGGATGAAATGCAAAATGCAAGAATAGATAATAATCTCCACCAAGGTATAAAAGACATGCCACCAACCAAGGATGAGAATCGGGATAAACAAAATTCACCACCGAGGCTTAAAGGACGAACCGCCTGCCAAGGATAAAGGATTTCGAGATAAGAGAAGTTCACCTCCAGGGCCTAAAGGAAAATCCATCGATTGACAATAAAGGACTTCTTGGCTCACCACCGAAAAGTATCCACTCTCCAAGGATAAGAGATCGAAATAAGAGTTATCCACTCACGCAGAGGAAATCTCAAGTATTTATATTCATCAAAATCATCTGCCTTACAATGGAGAGGCTTCCTTTATTTATAGGAGGAATTCAACTTAGGAAATGGAAAAATAATAAATAGACATTAGAACTAGCCTAACATTAAAGACCTAAGAACTCATAACTTCGACTCTTGAAACTTTACATTAACAATAAAGACTCCTAGGGAAATAGAGATGCATTTAATGACTTGGGAACTCATATTATTGATTCTTCAACCTTGCAAAATTCATGCTCCCATCATGACCGTAAGATAAGTACTCCAAGACTTCGTCAAATATCCAAGGAAGTTGGTTAGAATAGCTTCCCATTGTTATGCTGTTGAGAAACTTCGAAATCAGCAGCTAAAATAGCTTACCAAGAAAGCAACGGCTAATATACCACATTGATAACTTTAATAACTCCTTAATTGTCAGTACCGATAAGTCGACAAAAATGGTTCGATATCGCTTAAGTCGGAATTTCAGTCTCGACCCATTGAAATACGTTATACCCAAATTCGATCTTGGCTTGAATTTACAATTATGGTGTTAATTGGGTTGATGAAGCTAAGTCGGATGCTCCCGCATCAAGCACATGAAAGTAGTGTCATAAAAGAAAAATACAAAACCTGTGGTGCTCTTTTGATCATCGATATCTCCACCATAATCACTATCTGAATAAACTCTAAGTTGGAAGGATTTAGAGCGATAGTAGTGTAAGCCATGAGAAGTAGTATCTTTGATGTACTAAAGTCTCATCTTTGCAGCTTTAAAATGAGATGACTTCAGCTTCTCCATAATATCGACTCACAATTCCAACACTGTACATAACATCCAGTCTCGTGCATGTCAAGTATCTCAAACTCCCAATCAAGCTTATATGATATGTCGAATCAACACAGACACCATAATCAAACTTTGAAAGCTTGGTTCCGCACTCCATTGGTGTATTGATCGAAGTACAATTCTTCATGTTGAATTTTTTAAGGATTCTACATATCCATTTTGGGAAATAAAAATTCCCTCGGCACTTTGCTAAACTTCAATCCCAAGGAAATAATTCATAAGACCATTATTGATCATTTCTAATTCATTGTCGGATTATTTCCTGTAAAAACAAGATCATCAACATATAAACAGGTGGATAGAACGTCACCTTTTTCTTGCTTCAAATAGAGTGTATGCTCGTATGGACATTGTAAGAGTCCATTTGCCTTCAAATAAGTATCGATTCTGGAATTCCATGCTCTCATTGCTTGTTTAAGGCCTTATAGAGCTTTCTTTAAATTTAGCACTTTGTCTTCATGACCTTCCACGACAAACCATTTTCTTCAAGGATGCCATTCAAAAATGCTGATGTGACATCCATTTGATAAAGTCGCCAATAGTTTTGAATAGTAATGTAAATGATCAATCTAATCATTTCGATGCGGATGATAGGGGCAAGAACTTTATCATAGTCGATTCCAGCTTTTTGCTTGTACCTCTTTGCGACTAATCTAGCCTTGTACCTTGTCACTTTTCCTTTCTTGTTCTTCTTGGCTTTGTACACTCATTTGATACCAATCGTTTTCTTGTCCCATGGGAGATTGGCAAGCTCCCATGTTTGATTCTTCTCAATGGCTTCAATTTCTTCATTTATGGCTTTCCTCCATTTTTCTTCTTTGGTAGCATCTTCATAGACAAGTGGTTCACAATTTGCAAGAAGACATACAAGATGAAGCTCATTGACAGCTTCATAAACATTGGACAATCTCCTCAATCTTGGTACCGGCGGTTCATCGACACCATTTGAAGAGGTTGGTGATGATGAACTTGAAGAAGATATTGGAGAAGAAGGTGAAGAATGATCGATATCACCATGAGCATCCACTTCGTCTTTTGGGTTGTCTTCCCATGTGCCATCTTCTTCGAACTTGACATCTCTATTTTTGCTTGTCTTCCAGTTTTGATCTTTTTTGGTCTTGGACATAAGTATAGGCAATGCTCTCGAAAATCCTCAATTGCGAAACACTTGGTGTTCTTTCGGTCATGCTTCTTATGGAGTTACACTTTCGAGTCCATATGTGGGACATCTATTTTGAAGATAGAATGCACACGAAATAGCTTCAGCCCAAAGCTCCTTGGACAAAGTTTTACTCTTCAACATGTCAAGAATAGTTCTATTTTTCTATTTAGCTACGCCATTTTGTTGAAAAGAATATTGAGCTGTCAAGAAAGGCCGAATACCATGATCCTCACATAATTTGTTGAATATGGTTGAGGTGAATTCTCCGCCACAATCGGTCCTCAAAGCTTTAATAGAATAACCGCTCTCCTTTTTAGCTAGATTTTGAATTGTTTGAAAGTATTGAATGCTTCTGTTTTTCTTTCAAAAAATGTACCCAAGTTTTCCAAATAAAATCATCAATAAAAGTAATAAAATATCAATAATTACCATACGAGTAAGGATTGATTAGGCCACACATATCCAAATGAATCAACTCAAGTAGCTTCCTCGCTCGATAAGTCGCTTCCTTCAGAAAGCTATTTCTAAAATGCTTATTGATAACGCACCCTTCACATAATTGATCAGGATGATCAATATGTGTTAAGCCATATACTATCTTCTTGTGAGAAAAAAATTGAGTCCGCCAAAACCGAGATGGCCGAACCTCAAATGCCATAACCATGAAGAATCATCCATGCATGCCTTCAGATATCAAGACATTTCATTTTTTATATTGAGAGTAAAAATCTTGTTCTTCGATATTTTCATATTTACAATCAATTTATTATTCCCGTCTCTTAACACAAAAGTAAGATATTTCCTATGAACAATATAATCTTTCTCTAGAAGTTGTCCCAAACTCAAAGTATTGCTTGACATTTTCCGGACATGATAAACATTAGTAATAAACTGACATACACCATTCTTCAAGTGAATCATATTTGTACCTTTGCCTTCGACAAGAATTTTGGAGCTATCACTGAAAGAGATTCTCCTTTTAATTGTCTCATCTAACTCGGTAAGCATCTCCTTTCTCCTGCACATATGGTTGCTTTGCTTGCATTGGTATCCAAGTACCATGTATCATTTTGTCCTCATTCATCTTCTTTGAATGTCAATAAGAGAACTTGATCAGCATCATTCACTAAATTTGCCTTTTCAACTGCTTCACTACTCTCCTTGTTCCAATAGTCATAAACATAATGGCCAAGTTTATTGCAATGATAACATTGAATTTTAGATTTATCATACCATTGGCCCGTTGAGTTCTTTCCTCTTCCACGAACACCCCTTTGATACTGATATCTACCATCACTTTGAGCAACATCTCCTTTGCTTTGTCCATGACCTCTTCCTTGAAAGCGACCTCGGCCTCGACCACAATCACGATCTTAGTTTGTCTTGCGAGTTTATGTGTGTTCTCTTCTTTGTTCCTTCTCATCTAAAATGGTCAATCGCGTTTGGAGAACTTCCTCCATTGGTTCAATCTTTTTTCTTTTGAACCATTCTTCATGGGCTTGTAATGAACCCATAAGCTCATTGATCGTCATGGCATCTAAGGTTTTGGATTTTTCAATTGCTATAGCAATGTAGTCGTACTTCTTGTCCAAGGATATTTTCTCGACAACACGAACATCTGAAAAATTTATTTTGTTTCTTTTCATCTGGTTGACAATTGCCAAAACTCTTGTGAAATAATCAGCAATCAATTCAAATTATCTCATATGAATTACCTTGAATTCACCTCTCAAGGTTTGAAGGCAACTCTTCTGAACTTTCTAAATTCCTTGGTGTGTGTTGTGAAAAATCTCCCATGCCTCCTTAGCAGTAGTGGCGTACATGGAATCATATAAAGCTTGATAGATGATTGACAAGGTATTTTGATCTTTCATCCGAACCTTCTCCAAGTCATTCCTCTGGTTTTGGTTCAAAGTAACTTCATCTTGTGGCTCATCATAGCTAGTGTTGACAAGTGCCCATGTACCGTAAGTGCCGAGTGGAGCTCTCATTCTAACGGCCTAGTTACCATAATTTTTTTTGGTAAGAAGAGGGTATTGAAGAGGAAACTAATTGTTTGTTGAGGTCACGATAACAAACTGTAAGCTCTAATACTAATTTAATGGGATAACTTGAAAGTGAAACACTCACAATTCGCTCAAAGAAGAGAAGAAAATAGATGGGCTTTTCGATTTATTTCATCTTAACGAAAACAATTACAAAACTCCCCTATTTATAGACTTGTTATATGAATTTTACTCTTTCTAATAAATAGAGCTAGCATTTCGAGTGAGATGAATCTCTAGAAAATTACAAAATAATCACAATATCTTACAATATCTCATCATATCTCAAAAACAATCACTATGAGTTTGTTTGTTAATGTTCTAATTTCTTTGTTTTTTTGTTCTTTTGTTCCTCATAATAAAAAAGAACATAAATCTATTTGATAACGGCAATTAATTTTTTTATTTCTCAGAATAGAAAAGTAGCCGGGGAATAGATTTAGAATAAAAACAGGTAGCAAAAAAAAAAAAAAGATTCTTGTTCCCAGAAATAATTTCTAGAAATAAGTTTTTTTTTTTCTTCTTATTTCTTGTCGCCCCTTGGCCTCTGCCATATGTCACCCCCATCCGGCCACCGATCGTTGGTTGCCGGCCATCGGCTATGAGCAAGAAGAAACAAAGAGAAATAAAGAAACTCATTAAAAGTAACGCAGCAATTATGATTATTCTTCAATGTGGATACTGAACAACCCCCGGTATCAAGTATGGGATTTCAGTGTTCGAATATCGGCAACTTGATAGTCTTGGTATCGAAGTATCGGCACCGATGAATTCAGTTTAATTTCTAACAATTATACATACAGCCAGTAACACTATAGCAATCGACTCAGGAAACAACATAACAACACACATTAGCGCTAGTGAAAGTTACCTGGTACGAACAATCTAGAAGCATCTAGTCCAGAAGGTGGAGACAGGTGACATTGTCGTCAACCACGAGAACCTTTAAGCCCTTTGGGAATTGATTGCGATCCTCGCTCCAAACATTTCTATTCTCGTCGTGGGTCACCTCTTCCATCGCTCTGTTTTCCATGCACGTCAATCTCACTCCCTCTCGCCTCTTGTAATTTGCGGTGATGAAAGGGACTCTGGACAGGAGAGAGACAGAACTTGACACTAACGATAAATTATCCCATGGCTGGCAAGCCTTGAGCACAGGATGGATCAAGCCGGTATATATCCTGATTTAAGGCGTTCTTTCTCTTCATGGTGTTTCGAAAGAGGAAATAACCAGGAAGGGTAATTAACAATTTAACATGCGAGAGAATCGATTGCCTGCGCCTTGGAAGAGATTTTGCTTTTACCAAAGTCAAATGTTTCTTGGCCTGCACTGCTGTAAAAAACAGGAAACTTGCGATTGAAGTGACAGCGAGGATGAGCAGAAACCCGCAATTTCTTGCCCATAAATATTTGTTTGCTTTCTTTTCCTTTCTTGTAATTAAAAGTAGGTTTTGTGTTTTGGATATTTAATGATCAAATTCTTTATTAGATCCTTCGCCATAAAAGTAACACGAAACCCATCAATTCTAAAGATCTACATGTGATAAAAAGCAACTGATGTTGAATTTGATGATGCAATTATTTATTAAAGAAGAGCTATGCAATATGCAAAGTCAATATTATTTAATTATGTTAATACGACAAAAAATTTCCCAAATTAGTAAATTTGTGACATATTTATCTCAAATTATTCTTTTTGTTACAACAAATGCTAAATAGGTGTAATAGTGCCTTATTTACTTCAAATTGTTTTTTGTGTCACAAAAAATCTCGAATTAGTATCGATGTCATACATTTATCCCAAATTAGCTTTGTGTCACTAAATATCTCAAATAATTTTTGGCTTTTGTTCCGAAAAGAAGTCTATCCGACCCGATTCGCTTTTGCTGGTGCTAGATTGGTTGGGTGAGACAAGCTAAATGGCAACTGGTGAAGAAGCGAAGTTTTGAACTTTCCTCCTCCAAGGAACGTTGCAAAACTCAAAGCCATAAATCTAATTCTACCAAAAAGACCCTTGAATTTCTCATTAACATGTGACACTTCAACTATCCGTATCCTGAATTCGAAAGTGAATGGTCGATTGGTTTTGTTGTCCGAACAGTTTCTGTTATTCTTAATCGCTCATTGTCATTATCCTTTTTTTTTTTTTTATATTAATTACCTTCCCTTTCCTGTTCGACTAAGAAGCTTGTTTGCATTAGGTGAAAGAACGAGACAGAATGCGAAGAAGTGTTCGAGTTTGTTTGTTTGTTTGTTTTTTTCTTTTCACAAGAGTTACATTATCTTTGTGTGGATGTCCAGATTATGATTTTGTTCTATCCGATAAGTTGTAATTCCCATGGGTTTCTGCTAGTCGTTAGCTGATGCTGCTGTGGATCCGACGAGTTCTTTTATGATCGTTTCCTCTTTCTGCAAAGTGTCGTTCATGAAAGTTTTCAATGCGAATTTCCCCTCCTCCTTTTAGCTGTTTCTTTTGCATCACTCCTTTTGATGACCATCCTGCAACATCTCTCTCTTCCACCACCACCATTGACGACATTCATTTTACGAGTGCTAGAGCTAGGCGATAATGGGGCGGTGAATCCCCCACCTTTCTCACCTTCAACCGGTAATCGGCCCGAGTCCTTGGCTCAATTGAATCCATTACTTGGCTTCGCTCGAAGTAGTGGAGTCCCCGAATTCCAAGTTCGTTCGTCGTGGTGATCCAGAGGCCAATCTAGATGCCGGCCGCGAGAGGACGGCTCTTTGAACGCTGGGCCGACGAGTTGCTTTCTAAAGGTCGCCAACAAGCCCCCCAACAGGACCGTAGAAGAAACGTCCCAGCTGGGCGGTGCTCAGTGTCCAAGGAACAGGGTCTTTGACTCTCGAGTCCAATCTCACGGTGTCGAGTTGAAGGGCAAGGTCTCATGTCTCATGTACCAAAGATTTAGGAACCAATAACATCAAGTGCCTCTACATAGCGATTTAAGACAATCATATAAAACTAAATACCAAGTACTTGAAATCTATTAATATATAGGAGGAGAAAAGTTATCTGACACTGGGGTTGATAAGTAGACAAACCCAAGTCTGATTGACCTTTGGATTGGGCCTAAAATAATGCTCAAGCCCGTCCACCCCCGTAACATCAATGCAGGTTTAGCTCGAACTTAATCAGGGTGGGCCTTACATTGACAATGACAGAATGAGCCGAATAATCGACCCGTTTGCCAAGCAGAGTGTCACAAAATCTTCCCTCTTTGCTTTCAATTACATCCGAAAACGACTTGTAAACCTTAATATGACCATCTCTCATTGGTTGTCCATCAAAAAGACAGATGTCTTCATCTAGTTGATTCGACGTAAGGGTCTCCCCTCATCCGGCACTCTATAGGGGGGTTAGATCTGCAGATGAACCAGTTGTAGTACCTGTCCTCATCTACCGCCCTTTCGTGAAAGGAAAAACCTTCTAACCTATTGCAGTACTTGCCCCTGAGTGGGAGTACAGGTGCCTAGTGCCTGAGGGGATAAGGTTGACCCTTCTATGAGTAAGACATACCTTTATTGCTTGTTAGATGTTTTGATTGCATCGCACAATGTAATTTCTTTATTCTATTCCGATTGTATTTATGTACCTTGATTTTTTTTTTTTGGGTTGCCGTAACTATAGTTCCTTGTGTCACAGGTCGGGCTTGGGTGGGCTTAGTCTTGTGTTGGGTAGGTCCGTGATCAAGTCTACTTGGCCCTTTTGTGATCAATTAGGGCCAAGTAGACTTGATCACAGGCATGCTAATGGCCCGCTTGTGGTCAATTAGTGCTGAGTAGACTTGATCTTGGGCCTAGCCCACCCAAGCCTAAGCCCACCCAATCCTGGCCTGTGATGCAAGGAACTATAGTCATAGCAATCCTTATTAAGCCATTATCTTTTGTAGATAACAGCAAACCCAAGTCTACTTGGCACAAATTATTATGTTGATTTGAGGAGGAAGGTAAGTAATCATACTTGGGCTCATCATCCATGCATTTAAAAGCATGGAGGAACTCCAGTAATACTAGACGTGCACAGAAAAAGGGTTCTTCCTAAAGATCTACGAAGCTCAACCTAATGAATTTCTTTTCAACTTGAAAACAAATAAATAAATAAAAAGCAACAAACATGATCAATTGTGAGAAGAGATGCTGCAATCATTTGTGCTTCATTTTTGTTATTCGCTAGGAATAATGAAAATGATTTACACCGTTAATGATTCCTAATTTATATTCCAATAACAGAGTCGTCTCGTCCTTGACCATGGTTTGTTTTTCTTCTTGCAGCTAAAAAAATCTCAAAAGATCTGTTTATTGAAAGAAGAATTTGGGATCTCATGCTAGCGCTCCTTTTTCTCCTGCCCTGAAGAAAAACCAGAAATTCTACCAATGACTTCTCGAGCAAGGTAATGGGATGCTTCAAATTAGTACATACGATAAGGGCCATCTAGCCTTCTACATTAGAAAACTTTCATAAGGGTCTACAGCCGAGAAATTTTCCAACCATCCACAACGAGAGTCCCAATTCTCAGGTTTTGTAAGTTAGACGAATCGGATAAATAGGTAAATCTTTCCACGATTCTGATCGGTCAAGACTTTGAATCTCGACTATCGATGGTCTGTTGGGCAATTCAAGTTAACGAGGAACTGAAAGGAAACCGAAGAGAATTTTTCGTTTGTGTTTTTGGTACGTGCGTGGAAGTGAAAAGAAATGAAGGGAACATAAATTGGTAAAAGAAGCTTATGTCGCATTTCCCTCCGTTTCCTCCTATCGTGCGCCCAGTGGAATTATTCGTCTCTTCCATCCTTTCTTACTTAATCTAACCAAATATCAAGCATTTCTCTTGTAAATTGCATGTATCATATCATACCATGATTTCCTTCAATCCACCCCAACCACATGAAATGTCACTTCCCAAGATTTTCAGGACAACTACATTGCTTGCCGAGAACTTAGGGGTGCATGACAACCACCTGTTTTTGTTCTAAAAACAAATTTTCTATTCCAGATTTGTTTCTAGAATAGAATTCCGTTTAATAAAATTATTCAATTTTTCTATTTATGAAATAGATTTTTGTTTCAGAAATAGATATGGAATATAAATCAAAAGTAAAAATTTTCTACTTTTCTATTTTTGGAACAGAAATGAGAAATAAAATTCTTCTCATCGTTCATCAACCGGTCCTTCAACCGTTGCCGCCGACCACCGTCTGCCAATTGTCGGCCAGCGATCGGCGCCGGCCGCCATTAGCTGCCGGTCTGCCGCCGTTCAAAAGAAAGAAATTTTGTGTCGTTATAAAATGGATTTCTATTTTTAGAGTAGAAATTTTATATCATTATCAAACGGTTATTTTTTATTAGAAACTCATCTAGAAATATAAATAGAAAAATATACTTTTCTTCTAGAAATCAATTTCTGCCCAAATTGTTATCATTTGCGCCCTTAGTAGCTCGGGAACTCTGAAGAACAATGATGATAAGAAAGCAATCTTAGCTCAAAGTCACCGACAGAAAGTTTCCTCCATCTTAATTCAAAGAGCCTCGGGTTTTCTCGCTTTGAGAATTCTTCGGGTGTGAAATTGCAGGCTGTCAAATGTCCATTAAGTTTGAATTCTACTGATTTCGTTTTGTGGGAAATATAGCATTTTTGAAATATATTTTCTAATAAGCCGTTTTCTAGAAAAATCATAATATTTTCCAAAGTATTCACTAAAACTTGAAAATAAATTAAAAAAATATTTTCCACCGTTCGGTGTGGAAAATTCGATTTGATTTTCCTTTATGCACTCATTTTAATAATTTTTTATTTTTCTAAAAAATGATTTTTAATTTTTTTATTTTCTTTCTACTTCTTTATTTTTTCTATTTCTTTTTTCTTTCCCCCGCTTTCTTTGGTTGGTTGCCAACCATGGCGATCGGCCATAGGTGAGCTCGGGCTTGCCACTTTCTAGATCGACAAGCACGAGCCTTGAGCTCGATGCTTGCCATGGCCCGTGACCTGCCAAGAAAGAAGAAAAGCAAAAAGAAAGAAAGAAATAAAAATAATAAATAATAAATAATAAAAAATTCGAATTTTTAAATTAAAAAAAAAAAAAGAAATAAAGAAGTGGGGAAATTTCTCGGCACCGGAAAGCTCGAGAGCATAGCAAAGAGGCATTTCCTTCAATTGTGGGACTAGGGAAAAACTCACAAGACTTCTACATAGTGATGATTTTAATCTGTTTCTATTGACTTGTCTTTTGGTAGTATGATGTAGGATTGGGCTTGGGTTTGTGGCAGTCAAATTAGGCCAGGACATGATTTGTATGAAGTAGAGTTTTTGGGCTTATAATGCAATCGGTCTACCCTCTCTCTTTAGGAGCAATAAATTTCATCGAATTACCAAACAAAGAAACAGTACTGCTTGCGGAGGTCTCTCTCCCACATCGGAAATCCTCTCCACTTTAATTAGAGCAAAAAAAGTGATCCCGTAATCCATTATCCCGCTTACTCAAATATAAGTATAGAGAATATATAATTATCAAGTCATAATTGAATACCCATTTGATTTTGCGTTTACTGGTCATGTATAAATTAAAATATGATGTTTCTCTTCATTATTAAATAAGAGTCTTACTAATCATGTAAGGTTGATTTCACCTTCTTCGAGTTGTCAATTTATTAGGAAATGTATATTGCATGCGCTTTATAGAAAAACCAATACGCATTCTAAGACGCTTCTTTACTCATGTTGAATTTTTTTAAGAGTCGTGAGACCGACACGTGTTATTATTATCTATAAGAGCAAATGAAGTCGAGAGTTCCCTGTACCAGATTGATGTAACGAAAGTGTTGGCACTGTAAAATCCGAAGCCTAGAATGTTTTGACTAGCATTACTCTTGTTTCCCCACTGTCTAACACAACTAGTTCCTTGTCTCCATTACTTGTTTCCCGAGTAGATAAAATCTTATATTCTAGGGAGATGTTTACATCAATCAATTTTTATTGTTGTGTCCTTTGCTGCATCTATTGCATCCGACTGGAAGTTTCCCTTGTACTAGTCTATAAATAGGCTCCGAGTAGTGGTTCTCTGTGATAGAGAGAAAAGATTTAGGAAAAAAAAAAACTGTGTATACGTATTAAGGCATAAGGCTAGAATAAATAGGTACAATGAATTCTAATCTAAAACATTCTAGGAAAACAATCCCAGAGAATATACAAAGAAAAATTCTAGAATATCCTGGAAGATATACAGGATCCATAAAAATATTATCCCGATCATAACATATTCTAACACCCCCTCCAAACTCAAGGTGGATCAAACAACAAGAGTATGGAAAGTAGATACTGAAAACGTGGCGATATAAAAGCCTTTGTAAAACCATTGGCTAACTGGTCTGCAGTCCCCACAAAAGGAAGAGAGATGGGGTGAGCTTGAAGATGATGACGAGTAAGATGGCATGCCGATCTCAATATATTTGGTCGCTCATGAAAACAAGATTACTCCCAATATGGATGGCACTTTTGTTGGAACAATACAGAGGAGTGGGATCTTGGAGCGAGATGCCCATGTCAGCAAGCAAATGACGAAGCCAGACAATCTCAACAGCAGTGTCAGCCATAATGCAATACTCAGACTCAGTAGAGGAGCGCGAGACAATTTGCTGTTTCTTGGCGCGCCAAGAAATGAGGGAATTGCCAAGGAAAATGCAAAATCCCGTGATGGATCAACGATCAGTTACACCAAAAGCCTAGTCAGCATCATAATAAGCACGCAACTCAAGAGGAGAACAAAAACAAAGACCACGTCAAAGTACCCTGAAGATAGCGTAGGATTCGCAGAACAATAGCATAATGAGTTGACTGAGGGGCAAGGACAAACTAACTGACAACATGAACTGCATAAGCAATGTTAGGCCATGAAATAGTGAGATACACAAGACTACCAACCAAAGTCCGATAACGAGTCACACCAGAAAGAGGCTCCTTCTCGTCAAGGCGAAGCTTCTAATTCAACTCAATAGGAGTGACCGAAGTACAGGAATTTGAAAGAGCATCCCTAGAGAGAATAATGGCAGTATACTTCTGTTGAGAAAGAAGTATTCCATGAGAACTGCTAGTAATCTCAAGCCCAAAAAATAACACAATGGACCAAGATCCTTCATGTCAAAATGTTGCTAAAAATGCCTCTTGGTTTGCACAATATAATCATAGTCATTGTTAGTAATGACCATGTCATCCATATAAAGAAGAAGGATAGGATAGCGAGAAGACGAACTATGAACAAACATAGCATGATTAGCCTCACTTTAAACAAAGTCCATAGAACGCATAACAATAGTAAACATCTCAAACCAAGTACACGATGCTTGTTTGAGGCCATAGAGAGCCCTTCAAACAAGACAAACCAGACCGGGGGTATGGGCAAGACTACGCGGTGGTTACATAAATTTTCTCTTGAAGATCCATATTAAGAAAAATATTCTTTACATCGAGCGATAGAGAGGCCAATTCCGAATAGAAGCAATTGCCATAAGAGTACGAATAGAAGTCATCATTGATGGCAGGGGGAACAAGAGGGGCAATGGCAAGAGGTAGTTTAGGCAAGGGAGGGGTAGAGATATCTAAAGGAGGAGAAGTAGGGGGATGACGTGGGTTAGGACAAGGGTCAGCTGGGAAATACATAAAAGGAATAGGAGTAGACACGGAAGGCATAATGGTACTAGAGAAGTAAGGAACATGCTTAACAGAAATGACATTATGAGAGATATGAATACGTTGAGCAATCGAATCATAACAACGAGATCCCTTATGCTCGGTGTTGTAGCCTAAAAATGCACGCAATGTGGATCAAGCAATCAACTTCGTACGTTAAGTAGGAGGAAGAAGCATGAAACACGTGCACCCAAAACTTGAAGATGTGTATAGGTAGGAGAATGTGAATAAAGTCACTGAAGTGGCATATCTTGATGGAGAATAGGTGAGGGCAGGCAGTTAAGAAGATGAACAGCAGTGAGAAGAGCCTCAGACTAGAACTCGATAGGAACCAAAGTAGAGAGTAATAGAGCATGAGTAGTTTTAGGAAGATGTCGATACTCACGTTCAACAACCCCATTTTAAGTTGGGACACCAGGATAGGAAAGGTGCGGCAATGTCCCATCACTAACTAAGAGAGGACAAAAAGAACCCAAGAGATATTCCCCCACCAGAGTTAGAGTGAGAAACCTTGATTTTCTTTTGAAATTGTGTAGATATCATGGCAGTAAAAGTCTGATGAATGGTTGTCAAAAAAAAAAAAGTCTGATGAATAGTAAGAAAATCACTCCACCGACACATAAGATAGACCCCAATATAGTGAGAATAATAGTTAATAAACGAAACATAATATTTGAAATCACTCTTGGATAAAACAAGGGGAGGGCCCATAAATCAGAATGAACAATATAAAAAATAGCACTATAGCTAGAAGTACTCGTAAGAAAAGGCAGAACAGACTGCTTTTGCTAAAAGACAAATGGAATAAGGAGGTAAAGCACTAGAGGATACAGGGCCAAGAACCCCCTGTTGCTGAATGATAATAAGGTGAGAAGAGGAAGCGTGCCCAAGATGCTGATGCCATCGTGCAAGATCCATGGTAGTCAACATAGGATGAGGAAAGGAAGTGGAGGTGGATGGAAGATGAAGAGACTGCATAGTGTACAACCTGCCATGCCTAATCATCCTGCCACTCGAACGATCCTGCACAAAGCAAGAGCAATCAATAAAACTCACAATATAACCAACATTAGTAAGCTGGCCGAGAGATAATAAATTGAGTGCCAGAGAATGGACATGCAACACATCAAGAACACAAAAAGCCCGAGGGCAAACAAGAATCCCCTGTTGGGCAGCCAAAAGAGGAGAACTATCAGCTATAAAGAATCATGCTGGAGACTTGAGCTCAAAAAGCTTAGTGAGATAGGCAGTGAAAGTAGACACGTGTCTAGCAATTCTTGAGTCAAAATCCAATCACTAGAAGAGCTACCTGATGAGGAAGCAACAGCCGTAAAAGAATCAATAGGAGTAATAACAACCAAAAGACCAGAATTGAACGATGGAAAGATAAGCTGCAACTTATTTAAGCAGGCTTGTTGGAGACGTGAGCCTCTGGAGTGCCATAACTTGACAGAAAGGGATACTTAAGTGCCATAACTTACAAAAGGTACACTTAAGTGCCAAAATTGGAGCAAAATGAATCACTTGAGTGTTAATCCGGCCAAAATTCGACCAAATTGCATACGTGGCATTTTCTGGTGACTTCTTTTACTAAGATGCCAAATGTTTAAAAAGAAAAAAGCCCATGTGGACGACAAAAACGACGTTGTCCATCCACACTGAGTGAGCTAACCTAAATGATGTCGTTTTTCCTTGATGTTAAATGATATCGTTTAGGTCATTTTGGCTTAAGCACACCTGGCCGTCGCCGTCCATCCCTGTCTGCATTCACACTAGATCTCAGGCCCTTTTCTCCATCGCCGTTCACGCCTAGAGGTGGTCATCAATTGCCGTCGTTAGTCGCCATCGTGGGTCGTCGTCACCGCTCACCATCGTCGGTCGTCGTCACCGCTCACCATCCTCGCTCCTCCAGGTTCGACCCCTTCTCCCCCTCCCCTGTGATGAAATTAGGGCTCAATTATTTTATTAGGGCTCTGATGGAATTTCTGTTGAAATGCGCACGCTCTGTTTGGCTACTCCATTGTGTAGAGATGCTTGCCTCGGTCAATGATTTCTACAGTAGATGCTCGAGTGAAACAAAATATTGAATAAGGTGGAAGTAGGAATTAGTTTGTTTGAGTGAAATGAAATATTGAATCAGGTGGAATATGATAGATAGATTAAGGTGGAAGGTGTGAAATAATGGCCCTCAAGTGCTCTGCAAAGAGCACGCAACTTTGCTATCAATCTACTTTTGTTCTCTTAATTATGATCTTTTGGTTCTTTTACTCTTCTTTCCTGATTGTTGTTTCTAATCAAATAGTAGTCAACATATATGCAGGGAACATTGAGGAGTGCAAAATTTGTTTTGATACTTTACATAAGTTCGTTTACCTGCAAGGACATACTTGGAATCACATGAAAGTATCTCATTTTAAAGTTTATGGATAAATTCAGGGCTTGGATTTTCCTCTGAATTTCTCTTGGTTTGTGTAATGACCTCTTGACACAATATATTAATGGCCAGACATCATAGAGTAGGGTATGATTTCTTTTGGTTGGATGATAAACAGAACTTTCACCCTATATTTTTACATCAAGCTTTCCTTAATTTTCTGTATGTGTTTTCACATTGGTCATAGATTTGATTAAGTTGATGTACATTCTCTCACATCGCAGGTTTAGTTCAGCAAAAGATAGTAGACAAAATTACTTGGGCTATGCTTGTTGTGGGGACCACTGTTTTTGGTCAATATTTTAAGAGAATAGAAGGCAAATAATTAAAGTGGCGATCTTTTTTTTGGCTGTCATGTAAGGGTATATTGTCAGTGTCGGGACCTCTGTTTAATAAAAGTCCATGAGAGTGGGGGGACTCCCATGTGCAATTGTCTATTGCCCTTTGTGGATGTGGTCCAAAAAACTAATTATTCTTTTTCTTATTCTTGGTGCAGAAATAGCTTATGACAAGGATTATATCGTTGGCATAGTTTGCTATGGTGGGGAATTTGTGATTTGGGAGGATGAGTGGGAGTATGAGGGTAGAAATGAGGGCACCATCTTTGTGGAGATAAAGAAGACATCTTATATAGGATTTCTTACGGATATAATGACTTATTTGCCTTGTAAAGTTCAGAAGTTGCTGTATTGTATTCTTGGAAAATGCTTAAAAGATGGTTTGAGATGCTTAGAAGATGATAATGGTTTTAGGGATGTTCTATACCATTATTTTCATGGTGAAGAGGTAAAAATATATGTTGAGTACAATAGTGAAAGTGATGACAAAGATGATGATGGAGAGAGCGCCCAAGTAGGACAAGAAGGAGATGGTATTCAAGGTAGTACTGACGTTAGGGTCGAAAGAGGCCAGGATAGATATGATGGATATGAGAGGAGCGTAGATGCAGTTCACCAAAGTGATGATGACATAGGTGATGTCACAATGACTAGATTAGGTTAGGAAGTAGCTGAATCAAGTGATGATGATGATGAAGGGTTGCCTGCTGAAAATTTTATAAGTGATAATGACGACGAGGAGCTTGTACAGTCAAGAAAATAGCGAAGGAATTTTTTGACAGATAAGTTTGCAGCTTTGCAGGTAACTGATGAAGTTCCAAATAGGGCCGAAGGCCTTGCAGATATTGGTGTTGCTGGCGAGGAGATTGATTATGAAGAAAGCGTCGAGAATGCTACTTCCTAAGATGAGCTTGAAAAAAAATGAAGGAGTTGTGTATAGAAGGAAAAGTAAGTTTCCTTCTTATGATCCATCCATTGCCTCTCCTACTTTATTAGTAGGTATGAAATTTCAAGATGCGAAACAATTTAGCTATACTGAAGAACTCTATTGCTGCACAGAGGAATATTGACTTCAATAGAAACACCAAGACCTTTGTAAGAGCTAGGTGTTCGCAGCAAAATTGTCCATGGAAGATCTATGGCGCATTTGTTAGGAGAAGTGGATCTTTCTAAATTAGAGCCTATCAAGAGGAACATACTTGTTCAATTAATTTTGAAAATAAAAGGGTAACAAGTGCATGGTTGTCCAAGCACTTCTTTGAATTGATTAAGCTGATGCCTTAGATGAATAGTACTCAGTTCAAGATGCTAGTGAAGGAGCAGGTAGGCATCAATATATCCAGGAGTCAATGCAAAAGATCGAAACAAAATGTGATGAAGATACTCATTGGTCAGTACAGCAGCGAATATGAACAGTTGTGGAATTATGTTTGAGATTGTAGGATGCAAAATCCTTCAAGTAGAGTGTATGTAGAGATCGTGGAGAGACCACTTCTTGATATTAGGACCAAGTTTGATAAGTTCTATGTTTGCTTCGATGTATGCAAACGAGGATTTTTATCTTGTTGTAGAAGGATTATAGGATTGGATGGGTGTTTTTTGAAGGGCTTGTGCAATTACTAGCCGCAATTAGAAGAGATGCAAATAACCAAATATTTCTACTAGCTTGGGCTATTGTGAAGGTAGAGAACAAAGACAATTGGTCCTAGTTCTTAAAAAATTTGATGACTGATTTGGAGATGACAAATGGGGCAGGGTGGGTGTTCATTAGTGACAAACAAAAATTTGGTCACCTGTGTCATTTGCTCACATTTTTTATTTTGAATTATTGCAGGGACTGGTTCCAGCAATAGCTGAGTTGTTGCCTTATGCTGAACATCGAATGTGTGCGCAGCACATATACGCGAATTGGGCAAAGAACTATAAAGGGAACAAGCTGCAGTTGCAATTTTGGTAGCTAGCAAAGAGCACGAATATGGCTGACTTTAGGATGGTCAAAGAAAAACTGCTTCAATTAACAAAGGAAGGTTATGATTTACTATTCCAAACAAAACCGAAGTATTGGTGTAGATCGTTCTTCAGCGAGGAATTCAAGTACGATAACATCGATAACAACATCTGCGAAGCATTCAATAGGAGGTTAATAGATGCTAGATACAAACCAATTATCTCGATGCTTGAAGACATACGGGTTATGGTCATGATTCGGCTGTACAGACAAAAAGATGAGGCTGCAAAGTGGACTAGGCAATGTGGTTCTAGGATTGCTAAGAAATTGGATGACAACTTGGCTGCAAGTAGGTATTGTCATCCCATTTGGAATGAGGATGAATGATATGAGATAATGAAGGGTTCTGATAAGTATGTTATCCATTTAGGTACGAGGAAGTGTTCATGTAAAGCATGGCAACTAAGTGGAATTCCATGTGCACATGCCATATGTGCCATTCAATTGAAGGGCCACAACACAGAAGACTACATTAATGATTGGTACAAAAAGCCTGAATATCTTGCTTCGTATCAATTCATGTTGCAGCCAATCAGAAGTAGCAAGTTCTGAGAGCCAACAGATTGCGAAGCACCTCAGCCTTTGCCACTAAAGAAGAAAATGGGAAGACCAAAGCAAAAACGAAGAATGATGGAGGGAGATGTCTCATGTCAGCGTAGGATGAATAGGACAAGTGTACCGACAAAGTACTCTTTTTGCCACATAACATGGCACAATATTAAAGGTTGTCAAATTAAGGAAGCGGCATGAACAGTTGAGGCCAGTCGAAGGGCCTGGTGAAGGGACAGTTGGAGAAGGAGAAATAGAAAGGCGAAGTGAGTCGACGATAATAAACCTAGTAAATCATGATAATTGTGTTTATGTTACTTTATTTTTTGTTATAAATATGTACATAGATATAAGTGACATGTATGTAATGTTTTTGTCTTTGTCAGGTCATGAGAATGACACGTGAAGAATTGGCCAAAGCCTCTGCTATACCTGAAACTGAAAGGCCTGTTCAAAGAAGGCAAGGTAGAAGACAGCACCTGAAGGATTAGTCGAAACCCCTGTTATACCTGAAACTGAAAGGCCTGTTCAAATAAGGCAAAATAGAAGATAGCTAGCTGCAGGATTGGCCGAAACAATTAGAGGGACAGTTAAGTCGACTGTTCTTTAGCAGCAGCGGAGAAAAAAAATACCCGGTAAGTTCAATAATTTGAGTTTAGTTTTTTTTTACGTTGTTATATGACATGATGTTATATTTATTATGTCATTTGTCTTTTTCTTAGATTCGAAGAAGGCAAGTTAAAGCTTAACTACCAATAGAGGGCCCAACTGAAGGGCCACCACAAAATCCATCACCAAGGTCACTACAAAGGCTACTAGAAGGGTCATCACAAGGGCCACCACAAAAGCCAACCGAAGGTGTCACTGAAGCTGAAGGGCTAAATAGAAAAACAATCAGAAGAAAGCTAAATTAAGAGCTACCTACAAGAAGGCCATCTAGAAGACGCTTAGCTGAAGAATTGGTCAAAGAAGCCCTAGTTGTGCTGAATAGCCACAACAAGAACTCAAGAAATCACATGAGAGAAGAAGAGCCAATCAATCACAAGTACCTGAAAGTAACGCTCCCTTTCGAACAAAATAGGCTCTTGGGAAGAGACTAAAACAATATGGTTATGGCCTTTATATAGATGAGCGTTCTAGAACAGTTATTCTTAATGTAAGTTTTATAGGTTGCATTTAATTTAATTTATAGTACAAACTTTTGTTGATAATTGAGTTTTCTTTTTGAAGCCTGGGAGAAATTCAAAGATTCTTATCTCTCAAGGTCTAACTCAAGAATCAACAGCTGCGCCAACAAAGAAAACGATATTGGCTGCGCCTACAAGAAAGAAGAGTAAGAAGAAGAACCCAGTTGCAGGTCCATCTGAATCAGTTCAGCCTGGGACAATTGTAGCTCCATCATAATCAACGCATCCCGAGACAGTTGAAGAAGTCTCACGTCCAATTAGAAAAAGTGTAAGGATTATCAATCAAGTGCAACGTCCATCAAAAGAAGCAAGAACATGAGGCATTGTGTATATTGATTGATGAAATGTGATGTGATATGATTTGTGGGGCCGAGGAGTCAATTGTTTTATTGTGAATGTTTTTTTTTTTAAAGTTTGTCATTGAGTTTGTGAGACTTCATTTCAATATCAATGGAACGATCTTGTTACTTGTCATTTTTGCCTTTTTCATTTTTTTGATTTTGTTTTTACTTTTACTTACTGCTGCTTCTGATGGTGGATCTATGATGGTGACTGGGGTGCTCGTGTGACTGGTGGTGGCGATTGGTGAAGCCTGGTGGTGGTGGGTTCATTGTGGGGGTTGGGTTGGGGCCTCTTGTTGTAGCTACTACTAGTGCAAGAGTGCAGTGTGCATAGCCTAGCTTGCACGAGCCCATTTTTCAACAGACCCATGACCTACCACTAACAATGGCTACTAATGGTGAGTCTATGGTGGTAATTATGTGCTGGTGTGGTAACTAGAATGCTGGTGTTACTAGTGGTGGTAGCCAATGGTGACTGCTGATGCCTACTAATGGTGGGTTTATTATAAGGGTTGGGTTGGGGGGTTTTTGCTGCACCTAGTGCAAGATATAAGTGTGCAATATGCACATCTTGCACCAGGTAGTGTTGGTGCAAGCTGGTGTAAGGCACCTTGCACCAGCAACTTCTGCAGTAGCATACCACCAACATAGTGGTGGTTGGTGGTGGCTCAAGTGGATGCCTAGGATGCTTGGTGTGGCTAGTAGTGATGGCTGGAGGCCGATGGTGACCAGTGGTGGGCGGTGGTGATGACTAGTAGTAGCTGATAGCTGGTGCAATTTATAGAGGAAATGTACAAAAAAAAAATTGGCACTTAACTGATCACATTCTAAAAAACCTAACACTTAAGTGTTCACTTTTAATCACACGTGGCACTTAAGTGATCACTTTAATAATAACTTGACACTTAAATGATTTTTTTTTATCACAACCGGCATTTAAGTGATCACTAGATACAACTTATAGCACTCGAGTAATCACTCGTATCTGTTCTATGTATATGGTGGTTTGCAGCAAACCAGAGAAGCTGCTAATTTATATATACAGTTCCACTTATGGTTTGCTGCTGGTTTACATTCAATTCAAGTGAAGAAGTCACCACAATACATCGATTCAATATACATTCCATCATCACCGATTTATATTTGAGAATAAGCAAAAACATAGTATAAACAGTATCCCATTCATTCATTCATTTCGTTTTCTTGATCTCCCCACAAGTACAAGAAGTAACACATAATACATATGACATCAAAAAAAAAAAAAAATGCCACAACGATCTTGTAGACAACACAACACTTCTTCTCATCTTCCAACAAAATAAATTACATTTCATTCAAAACAAGTACATTTTTCCACTCATTTACAACTATGGCAGTCAGAGAAACTTCTTTTCATCTTCTAGTACTTTACATTTCATCATAAAGTAGGATAGACAAAAAAAAAACAGCAACACAATAAACGCTTGGTAACACTTCCGTTCAATTTTTATCTTTGAAACTTTATTCTTTAAATGATTAGCAGAAGATACTTGAGCTTGCATTGAGCCAATATCGTCCAAGTTGTCCACAAGCGTAGATGGAGGTTGATGACATCCATCAAGTAGGTCCAATATCACCTCTATGGCTCGGTAAGAATTTTGAATCGACCCATTTGAAATATTTGCATTTCGACCATTCTCTGTATCGAGCACATTCATAGAATCTTCTCTTGGATTCATTCGAGTCTACGATGTTCTTCTTGGACTTGGTAACCTACAAAAACAGAAACGCTCACCTTCTCATTCGTTTCGGCGAGAGAAATTTGAGTCGTTGCTGAAAGTCTTGCTCTCCATTTTCAATATTCGACTGTGGAATTTGGGGCAAATCGAATTAGGGTTCGAGATTAGGGCTCTAGTGCTTCAATGGCATTTTGCTCGATTTAGGGTTTTAGATTTAGGGCAAATGGGGAGATGACGGTGTTTTGGCTAATTTAAGGGCTCTATTTTGGCCAATACCCGAAATGACGTCGTTTTGGGTGAATTAGAACTAACTCAGCTCTCCGACGAGTCACCTTGGCGAGAAATATTAATATTTAATTGCCACGTATGATTTCCGGCCGGCTTCGCCGGATGTGGCACTCAGGTGTCCCACTTTTCTTAAAATGTGGCATTTAAATGTACCTTACACTTTTCGTAAGTTATGGCACTTAAGTGTTGTCAAGTTATGGCACTTGAAAAGATCTTTTACCTGACTTGTTGAGCCTCAAGAGCAGCAAATCACTCATCCATAGAATGAGAAGCGAGAGAGACACGCTGAGCCGAAGTAGGAGTGGGTGAAGTTTGAGAGGAGCACTGGGCATCGCACTGCTTCTTGTTACAGTGACAATCCATATGACCACGGTGATGATAGTAAAAACATTGAACAAATTGTTGAGAACCCTAACTGGGAGCATGAGGCAATAATGTAAGTTGAGGAATAGCAACTAGAACAATAGTAGGATCAAGCACTGTAGAAGATGAGAGAAGTTCCAGCCGAGTTTCCTCATATTGAAGTTCCTTGACAGCATCGAGAAGAGAGGGTGGAGGGTTCCGATAAAGAATCTAACTACGTGCACCCTCAAAAGCAGGTCAAAGCTTCGTAAAAAAATCATAAAGTCACAGTCCATCCTCAATTTGTAGCCATAGAAGACTGACACGTGACATAGCTTGAACATGTGGAACATAAAGTGGAAGACAAAACGTTAAGCTAATTCCAAGTAACTTCAAATAATTATAAAACTCATGAATAGATTGAGCTCCCAAAGTAGCAATTGCAATTTCTTGCTATAACTAGTAGACACGGATATAGCCAGTCTAAGTAAACATGTTGGCGAGTTGATCCTAGAAATTTTTCGCACCCATGATGTGAGCAGACTGTGAGCGAAGCGCATGATCAAGAGAGCCAAATACAATAGCCCTAGACCTTCAATTAGCAACAATCCAAGTTCGAATGTCAGATTTACGCTAAGCAATCGCCTCAGAAGTGAGTTTGGATTGCTCAGCGTCCTTGAGTTGGGCAGGACAAATGCGAATATCCTCAGCAAGCCCAAATAAGTCTCGATAAACAAGTGTAGCCATAGCTGATGGTCGCAAAAAAGCGTAATTGGAGCCATTGAGTTTGACATCAATCTGGTCACCCAAATCACCCGTATCAAATCCAACAGAACAAAAAACAACCAAAACTCAAGGGCACCAACAATGAGGGCGTGTGAGAGCGCGTGTCAAAATTTCATCGAGTGGTGCATGTGAAGTGTGAGAGGTTACCGGTGACTAGAAGATGAACATGCTGTCGTCAAATTGATGAAATCACAAGAACGCAATGGTGAAGAGTCCTGAGCTTCGAACGACAACGTCAAATCGTGGTGAACTTGACTGTCGGTGATGTAGCAATGCTCAAAGGCATAGCGATGATGTACGTCACTATAGAGAAACAAAGGCATAGAGCAATTGCTGTGATACCATGATAGAGAGGAAGGATCTAGGAAAAAAACTGTGTATAGGTATTAAGGCACAAGCCCAGAATAAATAGATACAATGAAGCCTAATCCAGAACATTCTAGGAAAACAATCTCAAAAAATATACAAAAAGTAATTCTAAAATACACAGGATCCACAAAAATATTATCCTAACCGTAGGATATTCTAGCACTCCCAGCCACATATTAATCTCTTTATCAAGCAATGGGATTTGCACCGTTTCTTTCTTGGTCACTTGATTCAATGTAGTCAAAACAAACTCCCTTGAGATCTCCTCCCATCGACTACCGGAGCCCGCAATTGAGAATTCGAGTCTATTCTAGACCTCTACTTGAAGACCTAAGATCGAGTTTGTGCTCTTTTCTTAATCGTCATTCGCTTATCTAATGCATAAGAACCCATTGCACCGAAGTTTCTGCTCCGTTGAAGTCAAGCCACAACCAACTTGGCACGACCTGCATTTTCCAGACTTGTGTCGTTTTAGCACGAACACAGAGAGGGAAAAAAGCACAATGGAGAAAATCGAAGTTCAAAGTCCATCAAGGTAATTGTGGCAGCCACCAACTTACAGGCGGAGAAGATCCTACATTTCTTCATTGCCGAGGACGTGGAGACCTTCGCAAGGCGATTTAGAAATTTCTGGTGGCAAATGACCCAAATAACTTGTAGCAAAACTCATCACGTCTTACGTACAAAGTTTAAAAAGAAGAAAAAGTATAGATACTTTTCAATCTCAGTCTAAGGGCAAGAACGTTTTGTACACACAACATATAGATATACATAGAAAAGATGATGAGCAATCTGAGCAAGGCATTCAAATGCCGCCACTTCTGATTGCGGATGGGAAGCTGCCCATCATAACCTTCCTGATCCAAAAGCTGAAAAGGGACATATAACGCGAGGCAGCATCCTGCATGAGACAACAGTAATACGACATGTTTCCATATTCGCTAAAACAGGCAAACTTTCCAACGAGTCGCAGTGAGATATATGCAGTGTTTCCAAGTTTTGTAAGCTGGAAAGATCAGGTAGCTCTTTTAAAGATGGGCTCCTACTAATAAATATATGCTCCACTGATTCTGAATATTCGAGACCTTGAACCTCAATCAGCCGTGGGCAATTAGTAAGCTCCAAAAACCATAGCTTTCTTAAGCTTTGCATGTGAGACAGTCTCTCAAGGAATTGACAGTCCAATAAATGCAATTGGCGAAGGTCCTCCAACTGTGCAAGCACATCCAGTTGAATTTCTGTCAAGGATGACCTGCATACATCAATTCTGTTCAAATATTTGAAGGTGTGAAGGCATGACCATCCATGTGTGGATTCAAGATCAAAGAACCTCAACCCCTCAATATTGGGTGGAATCCGCCCGAGAAATTGAGAGCTGAGGCCTGGTAATTCAAGAATACGGAGTTCGGTAAGGGTACTAAAGTCAGCAGGCAACATGGTCATGTCTGAAAGGTCCAATCTCAAATTCGTCAATTTAGTTAACCTCCCAATCCACTGCAATTCTTGAGCTTGGCACACGTTTGATGGTGCATGAGGCATATTAAGAGATCTAGAACGACCGCCATTAGACAAATACAGATATTCTAAGTTGGTTAGGTTTGACAGATCCGGAATCCTCTGTAAAGCTGAAGATAGAATTTCCAAAGATTCCAAACTTGTTGGAAGCTCTGTCAATTGTTGAAGCTCATGACAACCACGCAAACCCAAATCCTGAAGTCGAGAAAGCTGACTAATAGTTGGTGGCACTATAGAAATACGGGTATTTCCTAAGTTTAGGATTTTCAAAGATGATAGTGCCTCAATTTCCATCGGAATTTCTCCCTCCAAAAATCTGCAATCGCTAGCTTCTAAATATTCGAGCTTCTCCAACATCCCTATTGCCTTAGGTAGCTTTCTCAATTTACAGTTTTCCATGAGTAGCACCTCCAATATCTTAAGCTCTCCAATCGAATTGGGCAGCTCTATAATGTTTGTGCGAGATAGATCCAACTCGACTAGAGATATCAGTTTTCCAATTGACTCTGGAAGTTTCTCTACAGATGAATCACGCAAAGACAACTGTTGAAGACTGGGTATCTCTCCTATTGAATCTGGAAGTTCAAGGAATTCCAAATTTTCCATCCTTAGTGTTGATAGACACATTAGATTACCTAATGAGTCTGGCCATGATTGACATACTGTGCTTGGATTGAGCGCGGTTGGAGCTCCTTTAAGCATCCTCAAACCATTACACCCATTAATTTCCAAGTGCTTCAAATCCTGCAGCATGCTAATGGATGGGTCAATTTCAACCAGCCTTTCACAATCCTTCACAACGAGTCTCTCCAAAGTCAAGCACATAGAGAAGCTAGGCGTCTTGATTAACCTTCTACAACTCACGAGATACAGGACTTTTAACCTACAATGTCCCTGTGAAATTATTCATAAAAGAATGTACAAAGATTGTCATATTCACTATGCACAAAGAAAAAGGAGTAAATGTAAATTGCTCATATTACATAATATCGTACCATGATCTGGTTCCATCCACCCCAATCATTTGTAAGGTCAGATTCTGAAATTTTGAGAACAACCAGATTACTTGGAGAGAAGTTAATAGCTTGAAATTCTGACGGACAATTTTGCCAAGAAAGCCATCTTAACTCCAAAAGGAGATTTCGGAAGTCCCCAATAAAGTTTCCTCCATCGAATTCAAGGAACCTTAAATTTACCAGCCCTAAAATGTCTTCACGTGTAATATTGCACCCTTGAGATTGTCCCCCAAGTTTGAGTGCCACTATTTTTGTTGTTCCCTAGTAAAGGATATAATAGGTAAATTAGGCCCCAGCTTTGGCGGACATAAAAAGAGGCTCATGAATTTAAAACAATATCTGTTCGTCTTGTTGGTAAAAGGACGAAAAGGGGCGGTAACTATCTCTTTGGCTCACGAGCCATAATTACGCACTCCACCCGTAAGTATACGAGTCCGTTACCACAACCCAATCAGCTTGGCAGAAAGCAAGAGATTTCTCCACACGACGTAGCAAATGCCAAAACACAAATCGGTCAAAAATTCACTTATAACATGGCTGAACTAATGATCTCATAGAAGATAAAATGATCCCTTTTACCGATGAGCTACCACGCTCGGTTGTAAATTAACATAGTACTGGCCTATTGTATTTTCTAAACAATGTGAAAAATAGAACTTTAGCCAATACATACCTCTTTTCTTTTTATAACATCCATGGCTACGGTGGAAGACCATATTCTACTACGCTCTCCAGGATGTTTGATGCTCTCCTTGCGAACAAGTTCCCTCCCTAAATCTCTGAGTTGATCATGCATCCAAAGGTCGTCATTCATAATTTTTATTAGAGACATTTTAACAAGAACTGAGATGGCTTCGCTTGGAAAAAAATCGCAAGCTCTCCACATGGAAATTGCATCACTTCTTTTTTCACCAGCCATGTGACATGCAATGTCAAGGAATATTTCTTTCTGCTCATATTCCAACATGTCATAACTTACCTTCAAAATGGCCTGAACTTCTTTGTGTGGCATTTTCTTCAGCTTGGCTAATACATCATCCCATACTTCTTCGCTCTCGTTGCAAAGTGAGGATCCAATAACCACGAGGGCTAGCGGAAGTCCACCAGTGATTTCCACAATATCTCTTGTTCTTCGATCATATTGGAGGGGAGGAGTATCGGCATCAAATGCATATCTACTGAAAAGTCGGAGGGCAAAAAAACTATGCATCTCCTCCATTTCATAGAAGTGATACACTTCAGGACGCATTGAGGCATTAGTCTTGTACATTTTCAAAAAACCGATGTCCCTAGTTGTCAGTATAATTCTACTTCCCGGACCGAACCAATCCCATTTTTGTGCTAGCTTCACAAGTTGGTCCCTTCTATCCAAATTATCAAGAACAATCAAAACTTTCTTGTGGCGACATCTTCCTCTAATCATGTTGATCCCAGAGTCAGTGTCATGAACCTTTATGGAGGGAGACTTAAAGATGTCAGACAATAATCTGTTTTGCAATTTCACAATTTTACCCTGCTGTGAAAATTCACGAACATCTGATAGGAAGCTGCAGCCTTGGAACTGAGATGCAATTTGGTTGAAAACAACTTTGGCAAGAGTTGTCTTACCAACTCCACTCATTCCATGTATTATGACAAATCGTACGTCGAGAGAATCTTTACCTAACAAATCCATCACAGCTTGCACATGATCATCGATTCCAATTAAATCATCGGGCACTACTCGAGCTCCTCTTGACAGTTTCCTTGAAACCTCATCGGTAAGAAGTTTTATAAGCTCCCCTTGGCTGCCGGACAAGAAATTCAGATTGAGTAACAACACAAAGAACATCAAGTTCCGTGATTTTTGACATGGGATTTGGCATTCACATCAGTGGCGGAAATGGAAATTTTGATTTAGCAGCCAAAGCAAATTGAGACCAAGATATCTATTTTAAACACGCACATGTAACACATCTTCTTACAATGAGAGGAACAAAATCACGCAAACAGAGAGAAAATAAGATTTGTGGCAAAACTACCAAGTCAAAAACACAACAATCAAAGGTTAAACACGCATGGCGTGGAACCTGGAACTCGAGAAAGACAAATACATTCACCGCAAAATAACCACAGAGCAATGCACTGTCATCCTTGAATTATTCAAGCATCCCATTTATGGTGTGAAAGAACTAATTCCTGGAAATTTAAACCACCAAAAAGTTGATACCGAATTAGTCATAACCACTACTCTTTTGTTGGATACTCGGAATATGATATAACGTTGTCTTGCAAGCGATGTGTTTATTTAGTGGAAAATCACTCATTGGAAAATATTATTTCCAAAAAACAACAGTACATATCACTTAGAAGATCAATGGACTAATAATATTTTCATTATAAACAACAATTATGCTTAGACATTTTCATTGATAATAATAGCATTTTCTGTTGATTCATTGTCATATATTATATTGAAAATTAATTTTTACAAAAATAGTTTCTCTATCATCATCACGTTTCCGCGAGGAAAATGCGCTGTCTAAATGAATTCTCTCACCAAATTTAAGTGAAAGCCTCCACAAACAGCCAAACGTTCTTCCCTTAAATATGCAACCGGGTAAATCAATTTGCTCTCAATTTAACCTTGATAAACTTAACAAACACTCTTAGATATTTGAAAAACCGTACTAATCATAGTCCTTGACACAATTATCATTTGTAGCTAATAGCGGCAAAAGTACAACGTAAGAGCCAGAATTTGGCGTAGGAGAATATTTAAGTATCAAAAGTTGCGAAAATACACATAAATGTCACTTTTTTTGAAATTTGGGACATTTCAACGCTAAGTTCGGCAACCCCGACCGGAAATCCTATGTGACAATTTTTTATTAATATAACTCGCATATGTGGCTCGTTGGAGAGCTGAATCTGCAAAGAATAGCCTCTTATTTGAATTTTGATGTAAATATTAATTAACTAAATTCAAAACTAAATTAAAAAAGGAGATCACATAATGGCGAGGGCTGTGCAGGCCCTCGCCGCTACTGCCTCCCCACTATCACTGGGAAGGGCCAGCGAAGATGGGAGGAAGGTTGGCTGGGGTCATTGGGCACTGGCCAATTGATGGCAGGGCTTGCAAGCGTCAGCTAATAGCAATACAAGAATATCAACTCCAGCAAATAAGAAATCATTTTTTTACCTTTCCGTTTTATATGTCCCATCAATTACATTCTAACCCCTTAACACAGCGTCGTCATCCTCAATATCTGATAAACATCGAGCCTTAAAAAAAAAAAAAAAAGTCGATGCATCGGAGCATCACTTCAGAAACAATTCTCCGACATCACTTGTAACACCTCATAGAGAGGAGTCTAGAATGTTAAGCAACTACAATTTACCAGAAAATGAACATAAAAATTTTAAAAGATTTCTTATCCACGGATCACATAAGATTTATTCATTGCACCCAAAAAAAAAAAGAAGAAAGGAAAAACAGTAAGAAATCGACAGATCTGAGTTTTTTTTTTTTTTTTGGTCGGTGGCAGATCTGAGTTGATCACCCAAAAAAGTAACCACTGAAGCAAATCACACCAATTACAGCAAAATCCATTAGGAGAACCTCACTTTAATCAGCAATTTCCTTCAAACACATGCATCCTTGTAGTCATACACTAATCTAAATACGAGGGTTTGTCACAGTACTTTCGAAACTCAACTAAAAAGCCAATAATCTTTGTTTGTCGCGCTGGGGTATTGTATTCATAGGCGTGAAAATGGAGTGAAGAAAAGCCTCAAAACTCTCTTACCCCCTATCTTTGCAGTGCCATCCTTTGACCGAAGCGACCTCTCTTAGGGCCTCTGTCCAGCGTTGCACTTCATCGTCGCTGAACCTGTCCTCATGCTTTTTCAAGGCATCAACGTATAATTCAGTTCTCAGCTTAACATCGTCAGGATCGACATCAAAGAAAATGGGAAGAATCACTTTGTCCATCGATCTTCTCAAGCAATCCACCATATGAGCAAGTTCGCGAAGACACCATGCACTAGATGCATAGTTTTTGGAGAAGATGGGGATGTAAATTCTGGAGACGTTGATCGCGTGTAGAAGCTCGCCTCCAATCTTTTCGCCTTTTCGGATCTCAGCATCGTCTAAGAAGACACGAATCCCAGCTCCATTCAAGGAGTGATAGAGGAAATCAGTGAAACTGAGGCGAGTGTCCGGCCCTCTGAAATTCAAAAACACATCAAATTCAGCTCCCAGTTGCTCGCTATCTCCACCCGTGGAGGAAGATGTGGCTGTGTCCGAGTCCCTTTTTCTCTTCGTCACCAACGCCATGTCCTGAGTTGAATTACTTCTGGTGTGTGCGATTCGGGGGGGAGGACGTCTCAAAAGAGCTCAAGAGTGTAGCAAATCACAATTGCGTTTCTTTTACGAGGGTTTTCTATTTCATTTTTTTGGCACTTTTGCATTTCCCACAGGAAATGATAGCAATCACGCGTGCTAACAGTGCCTCCGAGAAGTACTTCGGAATTCTTGGGGGACCAACCATCCCAACTTTTTAGAAAAAGTTTCAGAAAGGAATAACTTGTTTCAAAAACGTACCATCGCACGTTGACAGCCTAAGGTGATTAGACCTGCAAGATTGTCTGTGCTCTATAACATGCCATCACACCTTCACAGCCTTGTCGTTTAAGATTGTAAGCGATAAACTCTCTCGTGACGGTGGTCCAGCTAACTCTACACGTGTCTGTGCGTATTTAACACGATCAATGAATCACTTGAATTCACACAGTCTAAACCATTCATTACGTAGATTTCATGATGAAGTTACATAACTTAATGATTTAAATGACCGTGCTCTATAAAGTAGTTATCATTCCTTATTATTTTTAAATATAGATTTAACCTAAATGGGGCGGCATCAAATCACTCTGGGTCCCATATGAGACCTGTCGAATTTTAAGGGCAAAGAGTGCATCGCAAGCTAAAGAAACCCGATTCAAATCACCGAATAAGTTCAATCGGATTGAACGGCTTGGATCCCTTGGTCAACCGAAATCTGACGTATGATTAAAAATCCGGACGGACAAGATTATCAAATTTTTCATTCTTTATTCTCGAACAGATTTTGCAAATTTCGTTTTTATTTTCTAAGCAGAACAAATAAAAAGATTCCGTTCGCGTCAAATCAAACTCAAGGAGCGATCTCCCTCTTCTCTTCTCTAGCCCTTGTGTCTTATTTCTTTATCATCCATGTGCCGAGGGAGAGTTTGAATATTTTATTGGGCAAGGCTTTTTTTTTTTTTTTCCGAATGGAGCTTGGATTTCCAGCTTGTGCAAATCTTTTGTTCCGACAGAGGTTGGGTGGTGTCTAGTTCAGCTCTGCGTAAATCTCAAACTAGTCCAGTGCATGTTTTCCCGTATCATCCCGATTCATTCAAGATTCTACCTTTAAAATGCTCTCAATAGATTTGAACTTGCGACTATTGAAAGAGGATAAAATTCCCTTGCTGACTTTAAGGTTACTCAATAGTTTTTCACGGACACATAACTAAAATTCTTATAACATGACCCTCCGGGCCTAAAAATATTTAGTTAGGCGTGGGGAGAGTTTCCAACTTGGATATCGAGGATGAATTATATAAATCGCAGCAATTCGTACACAAAGTTTTTTCAATTGCCCACTTGTATAGATTAAATGCCCAGACTTAACTAATACAAAATATATAATGCATTCCATGTGTGTAGACAGTAGAGTACCTGCTTTCATGTTTTGAGATTATAAAGAAAAAATGTATTATTATAATATATCTAAAAGTTGGTCACAATCTCAAGATTAAATCCCCTTTTTGTGTAACATGCTGAGCTTGATATATCATCTAAAAACTTTCTTTTATCGATCGTCCTTCTCCTATTTTGTAAACTTTCAAAAAATTGGGTCTCTATAATTTAATTTAAATATTAAGAAATCATTGTAATTTGCTTTTTTTTTTTTTTTGTAAAAAATTACAAGCAATGCGAGGCAGAAAGTAGAAACTAAGCTGGGTGGGAAACGACAGTCAAAAGCACTGGAGAAGAATGGAGGAGCGCCACAAAGTACGCATCGGAAACATCGAATAGGCGCCAACGTCAATGCCCTTTTCTAACTTTTTTTTTTTTTTTTTTTTTTTTTGTCCTTTTATATATGCTTTTTTTTTAAAAAAAAATTTTGCGTGCAAAAGAATAACGCAATATGGCCGATCCAAAACTAAGGTCAACGGTCAATGCACTAAAAAATTTTCGCTCTTTATCGGCCGGGGCAACGGAAAATGCGATTCACATTATCCTTTTTTTCGAAAAGGAGAGAGAGAAATTCTCTCCTTTTTGCTATTTAATTTCCTCGCGATCTTGCCGAAAGGAAACCCTAAAGATCTATTATACGAATTCTTTTTAGAAATCGTTGCAAGAATCGTGTCGTTCGATCTACTGACGTCATTTTTCTAATGCAATTATATATCTTAGATTGAGCCAAGCAACTCCAATCGACTTCAAGTGGTGGGGATGCGAATCTTTATTTGGTGAAACTGGAGACCTTTGGAAGAGGAAGAGAATCTTGTCCTCCGCAAAAAAAAAAAAAAAAAAAAAGAAGCTTTTGGCGTCCTACAACTCTGGAAGGCGACAAGAAAAAAACCAGGCATGATAGCCCCAATCACACCTACGCTGTCTTTTATTGTCGATTACTGGTCCTGGGCACGTGCCGCGAGTTACAAACCCGCAACGATCCAACCGAATGGACCAGACAACCGCGATACGGATCGTGTGGTCTCTGCCGCGCGGCTTTGTCTCGAGATGACGCATCGATGCAAATAAACCGATCGACGGGCCCCCGGGAGCGAGCGCGACGTGTTGTGAAGTTCTTTCTGCCTCCCCTCTCCAATACCCATCTCTCTCTCTCTCTCTCGGACTCGGCCCTTTTTCGAATTTCTTCTTTTTGGCTTTTGCTACCATTTTGGAAATTTTGAGCAGATTTTTGGTAATGAAGTTTGAGCTGAAATGGTGTTCGTAAAATTCTAAACGTAAGTGCACATATCGAACAAGTAATATAATGATGAGAAAAAGTATCGTCCTACGTAGATCGATGATTAATAAACTAATTAAATACTAAAATAGAGTAATTCTAAAATTTATCTAACAGATCAAAATATAATTAAGAATAAATTAAAAACGAAATTTGTAAACTAAATGCAGTAAATCGATAAGATAAATATGTTAGAAGCATCCGATTTCACCATAACCACTAGAGATATGAATTTCATTAGAAGACCGACACCTTATACGCGACACGCGACACGTCTGTGATACGCCGACACGTCATTTCTTAAAAATGAGAATTTCGATACGTTTCGAACGTTATATATTAAATATATTTTTATATATGAATTGCTGAAATGATATTTTTAAATTTATTTATTTATCATATATAACATATTTTATTACTTCTTTCATAGTAAAAGACTTTTAAAAAAAATAAAAAAATTCTAAAAAAACAAAACTGAAAAAAAAATATTGACCCCGTGCGTGTATATTTATAGCAATTTTATTATTTCTTTTATTATTTTTTTGTGTATATTTATATTTTGACCCCTCCAAGATTATAAATTTTTAAAATATATCGCGTGTAAATTACGGAATTTCCTAATCTATTTACTATCCTATCTCTAGGTATAGGAGCGTATCGGAAACCTACCCAATTTATTAATCAACTATATCTCTATGTGAATTAAAATAAACATGAGTGCATTAAAAATTATGAATATTCCTCTATGTGAATTAAAATAAATATGAGTGTATAAAAATTATGAATATTCCTGGTTTACAATGAGTCTTTTGGATTACCTTATCACCAAAAGCTACACAAATAACGCGGTATATCTCTATCCACGTTTAATTTATAGTTATACATTATAATGAGCAATTACATATTATCACTTCTCAGTCTCAAACATGCATATCAGATCATTCAAGTGGTGGCCAGTCACTCAAAAGCATTAAGCATAATAATATATAACTCACATGAATGAAATCAATTGTAAAACATAAAAATCATGAAAGTCATATCATCATGGTTAGGCTACATCGTAGCCATAACAAAAGAAAATTAGAACATAGTAGAAGAAAAAATAAAAATATAGATCAAACCAGCATTTTGAATCAAAGGACAAGAATTCTGTTACCACTTTTGTCTTCTCTTTAAAATACTTGAAAAACTCTCAGAATAATGAAAAATGATCTAACCCAAAAACCCTAGCTGCTCTCTCTGTCTCTATTTATAGTATATATCCAAGATATCTATCTTCCAACGCTTGTAGATAACATTAGGGAACAAAATCAAGAATTTTCTATTTTGATATCCATCTTCCACTGCTGCTTTTATTTGAATTATTGATAGTTGCTATTCTTTTCATTATCTTCTCCATATCTCATTATTCTGCATAAACAAGGAAAATTCAAATAATCAGAAGGAAATCCAAATATTTTCTTATAGATAATGCATTAATTGTTGCCTAAAATAAGTAAAATAACTCTATTTTTATAGAGTTATAAGATGGGTCAGGCTTAGTGTTTTGTTTGTCATGTCGGATGGACCGGTAAAATTGATTATTGAGGCGTACCGGCCGGACCCACATTAGCTTCTTTGCTTCTTATTTTGTTCGCTATGTTTGATATTCGGATTTTGTAGATTTCTAGTATCTAAAACATTTTGTTCAAGGGAATTACATGGAGTCCTGAGAATATTATAAAGACAGTAAAATGAAAGACGGAAAAAACCACAAAAAAATCTCAAACTATTTCAATTATGATGCATTTACTTTTTTTTTCATGATACAAAAATCTTAGACTTATACTTGTAAGACATATGTACTCTTCATCAAGGTTTCGTCAATCAATACTGTTGAAAATTTTGCTTACGTGGATATTGAAAAACAAACAATATTAGATAAAAAAACCATCCGAAAGAACATTGATAAAGGAGAGTATAAGTATGAGTTTGGTTTTTTTTTTTTAAATTTTTTTAAATTTTTTTATGACATATGAATGTGTCACATAGATAGGAATTTGTAGTTTTTTCATGTTATAAGAAAAAGTTTAGAAATTGGGTATAACTTGGAGTTTTTGATATCATAAAAAAAGTTTAAATAATTATATTATAAAATGGTATAGTTTAGGAAAATCTCACGCGACATGGTTGGTGGGCGAGAGCTTTGGACGGGGGCCAAGTTGGTGACAGCCCACTGTCCGACGCTGCGATCCGCATTTCGCGGTTTGTCGTTTTGGGGTTTCTTCGTTCCTTTTGGATTGGGGTTGACTCATAATGCAATGCATCGCGATGCATCGCATCGCTTCCTGCAAGAGAATTCACTTTTGTTGCTCCAAAATTTCATTTCGCAATTCCATCTTTTCACCCGGTTACGTGCAAATCGATGTTTGAGAAGTCAATTCTTCGACCCGAATGATTGATTTAGTGTCGCGATGCGTCGAACTATAAATATTTCTTCTCAAAGTCCATTCCATTAATGGGTCAAATTGATTTTTTTGTGAGTTGGCCGTCCGATTCCTCCTCGACAGGCTATAGAAACACTTTTAGTTAGTATCTTTGGAAAAGCTTTTGATATCTAATGACCCTCCCAAAGTGGGGAAAAGCTCTGTGGGAAAAGCTCTTACAAAGGCGAATTCTTTTTCAATTCACTCTCGAGCTTTTAGGTGGAGAGCGATATTGGGCATACTAAAACCGGCTCACTAAATTGATTTAGTAAATACCGACCAAATTTTTTTTTTGATATAGTAAATGTCATGATAAATCGTAATTGGACCTTTTAATAATAAATGGGCTGTATTTTATGTTGAAAAAGATTTGGTCGCACAACTTAACATTAAAAATTTGATTGCATCGCATAACATTAAAAATTTGGTAAATCACTATCATCGCACCGAAAACTTTATTCTCAACCATAGAATGTCTAAATCTGGACCATCGAAAGTGATGTGACTCGTGTGAATTTCAAATGAGGCTCGTTCAATTAGATTTAACGTTTCATATGTCTACATATTTTAATTTAGTATGAATATAGGTTGATTAAGTCGCTGTATTTATGAAAGTTTAAGGGGGACAACAAGGAGACAAAAAGAAGCGACCAACTTCAATGCTATTGTTTTGTATTGCATCGAAAGTGATGTGACTCGTGTGAATTTCAAATGAGGCTCGTTCAATTAGATTTAACATTTCATATGTATATATATATTTTAATTTAGTATGAATATAGGTTGATTAAGTCGGTGTATTTATGAAAGTTTAAAGGGGACAACAAGGAGACAAAAAGAAGTGACCAACTTCAATGCTATTGTTTTGTATTGCATCGAAAGTGATGTGACTCATGTGAATTTCAAATGAGGCTCGTTCAATTAGATTTAACGTTTCATATGTATATATATTTTAATTTAGTATGAATATAGGTTGATTAAGTCGGTGTATTTATGAAAGTTTAGGGGGGACAACAAGGAGACAAAAAGAAGCGACCAACTTCAATGCTATTGTTTTGTATTGCATCGAAAGTGATGTGACTCGTGTGAATTTCAAATGAGGCTCATTCAATTAGATTTAATGTTTCATATGTGTATATATTTTAATTTAGTATGAATATAGGTTGATTAAGTCGGTGTATTTATGAAAGTTTAAGGGGGACAACAAGGAGACAAAAAGAAGCGACCAACTTCAATGCTATTGTTTTGTATTGCATCGAGAGGTGAACCTATAACGCTAGGTGACGATGGACTTGCGTGGTCGTCGGCGGAGATTCAGAGGGAGGCAACGGGCTCGACTCGATTGTGGAATAATCAACGGCTGGATTTTTCTTTCTATTTTTTTGTTTGTCCTTTCTTTGTTGTTTTTTGGAAGTGGTAATTGGATAATTCCGGTCTCGCACTTCATCAACGAGGTTGGCGAAATATTTCAGTAGCGTTTCAGCCTTTAAACTTTTTCAATTTTGAAATAATTATTTCGATGATCCTAAACTTGTTGATTTTGAATTTTCTAATTTGATAAATCTAATCCAAAATCATTCCGACCAAAATAATGTAACATTTTAGCCAATTTTAGCTAAAAAGCATCAAAGTGGATGTTGGTCACTTACGTGTCACGATTGATATTGATATTTACAATTTTTTTGAATTTTTTCCTTTTTCTTTTATAAAAATGAAAAGTTTGTTCACTTTAACGTTGGTCAAACCATATAAAATGATTGGTCTCAAAAATTTGCTATCAAAATTGGCCAAAGGGGCTACATTACTAAATTGGTGGAATTAAAAAAAAAATTAAGATTGAATTGGCATTTGTACAATATGTCTAGGATTTTGTTAGTAATTCTCCCCGCACTCATATAGGGTAAGGATGCGTTTGATATGTAGAATGACAGTGAAAACACAAACAGAATACTCCTCGTGAAAAGAAAATTGTCATTATGGTATGAGTTTGGGCAGGTTGTTCTATGGCTTAACACATGATGTGATTGAAGATACTTGCCAACTTGGGATCTAACTTGGTGGTTTGAGCTAGAGGTGATCGGGTCCAGGGTGGGTAGAGTCTAGACCTGGACCCTGTAAACGACCTTGTTATAACTGATTCCCATTTTTTGGACCTTGTACCCGACCTTGTTTGTATTGGACCTTATACCCGACCCACTCTATTTTTCCGGTCCGGTTCCAAGGTCAACCTTGTTTATATTAGAACCTGTTTTGCATAAAAATTTATGTACAGCAACCTCACAACCTATTTTGCATAAAAACCGTGAGGACTAGCGATTAAAAACACTGTCAATCGAAATACTAATGACTCTCATTCTTATCCAAAAGTTCCTAGGTATCACCATGCACGCTTTCAAACTAGTAGAACAATCGATCTCAAAAACATATTAGTTTTCATAGTAAATCAAATCTCTTTTCAAATATCTGGGCTCAACAACAACCCAAACATTCCCCAGCCAATGCTATGCAGAACAAAAGTCATGGCTCTAAGCAACTACAGGGATTTCATTCGACCTTGCATCAATTGGCATTTGTGCTCAAACTAGAAAAAAAGGATAAATTCGTACCCTTTGTGACCGCGTTGGATGCTTTTAGGGTGCGCATGACAAAATGTTTCGAACATAAATTGATTTCTCAATTTCTATTTCAGAAATTGAGAAGTTAAAAATTTTAGCTTATGATTTCTTCTTTAAATCTATTTTTGGAACAGTTTACATTCCGAAAATAGAAAAATCAAATTGCGTTATTAAATAGATTTATTGCCCAAACTTATTCCGGGGAACAGAGAAACAGAGAAATAGAGAAGTAGAATTTTATCATGCGCGCCCTTAACAACCTCCTTCACGCCTCTTTTCAAGCATTTGTCTTCGGCAGCTACAAATCAAGAAGAACCACAAGGACATGCCAATAGTTAGCCCAAAGAAATTTCAATCGAACCACAAACACGCAGCACGCCCATTTAAGCCCACCCCGCCCCCTCGCACTTGCCATTCGCAGTGAATATCCAGCTCATCAACAAAGAGAACCGGCATTTCGATGCACCCAGTTCTAGCTAAAGTTTCATCGAATAGGTTTCATAAAGAGCCAAGACTGTCAGTCACTGTATATCTGACGAATCACGTACCCAAAACTCATCATCAACTCGCCAACCAACGAAAAGGAGAAAGGGAGCAAAAACACATGTTAACACAAGACAATGAGTAAGGGTTTGATGGGGCATTACCTCTGCGGATGAGCTTGAGGGCGCGCTTGCCAAGCTTCTTGCCGGTGAGGGGCTTAGCGATGGGGGCGAGCTGGTGATGGCGCAGCGAGGAAGCAGATGAATGCAGATGAGGAAGCAGCGCGACGGGGAGCTGGCAATGGTGCGACGAAGGAAAACGCTGTGAAGAAGTCTGCGGGTGTGAAAGGTAAAGATAGAAACAGGGGAACAAATTAGGATTTTGGACTTTTGGGTTGGCTTACAAACCGGTTCTCAAACCAATTCTCGAACTGGTCCGGTTGATTTGATTCCCAGGTGGGTAATCCCTCGGAACCAGTTCTCAGACCGATTCAAACTGGTTCTGAATTTTGGGAACTGGTTCCCGGACTGGTTTCAATCGGAACCAGTTCCTGACCTTGTTTTCCGGGTGGGCCGGTCCGGGAACCGGGTTTACTTAGTCCGGTTGCACACCCCTAGTTTGAGCCAAGTTATGTGTACCGTGAAGCAAAGAAGTGAGCAAATTGGCTTGCCAACCGGGAAATTGTTGAATTAGAAGATGCCTTAGCTTTCGTTTCGACCTCCTTTTGGATTGACTATATTTATTTTGAGAGATAAAATAGGACCTTCCAATGTTAGGATGCAGTTCGAAATTTGATGTGGGGGCATTAAGCCCTCTTCTTTCATTATGCCAAAAAAGAAAGCTGACAACATTTGTATTCTTAACATAGGCTAAGATGCTATATTGCATGCTTGAAAAACAAGAGCAAATCCCTCCCTAACTTATAAACTTTAACGCTAGTGACACGAACTCCTAAATTTTCAGACGCCTGACCAAAATCTTTCCATTTGTGCCACTTACCCAAAAACACCTTCCATTAGAATTATCGTAGTAATGGCCATTTAAAATCCGATTCGTCAACTTGTGTGGATAATTTGTGGCCAAAAGATGTGTCGTAGCCTGTTCATAGCCCACCTTCCCCTTAAAACGACGATGTTAAGGGGATACCACGTCCTATCTAGCACACATGATGTTGGAGAAATTTGGGGCAAAGTTAAAACGATGCGATTGGAAGGTGTCTCCTCAGATTTGGAGGCGATATCTCCAAAATTAAGTTTTTGACTATCAAAAATTCCAAACTGATACATTTATGACAAGTTTATGATCAATCAAGAGCATTATAGCATGAATCACTTGTTGTTAGTTTATGTGGCATTACCATGTTCACAAACTCATTATTTCTGAATCGAAAACCATCAAATGTGAGTTCGATCCAATCTCACTTTTCACCGGTCAGCGTTGGTCTCTCTGCTTCCGGTACATGTTGATCCGGTGAGCGATTCTTGACCTGTGATTTTGAAATAGTAAGTTGGATACTTTGACTTGGGTGTTAACTGACCTTCGTTTCGCTGAGATTATTCATTGTCCAATGCATCGCGTGAGCATTGCCGACATTTCTAGTGCATCGTATGAGTATGCTGATGTATCTGTTGCAGTAATGGGTCGCCGATCGATCAGGGCCACTGCGATTGTAGTGGTGAGGCCATTTTGATCGTCGCTGAAGGGTTTGTGAACTCAACAGGAAAAAGAGTCATGCATTTCAACGGAAGAACTCAATTTAACCAAATTAACAAATTTTAAAACTTAATTGTACTTTTTAAAAATTTTAGAACCTAATTGCATTTTGTAACAAATTTTATGACTTAATTGCAATTTTTGAAAGTTTTAAAACTCAATTATACTTTTGTGATAAGTTTTATGATTTCCGATATACTATCTTATTTTAAATTGTTCTCTGGACCTCTGTCCTCTCTTAAACGTGAATTTGCTCAGAGAGACTAATATTGGTTGGAAACATATCTGGACTTGCTGATTCTTACATTCATCCAATCCTGGTTGATGCTAAGATCGTGAAGAGAGTCGAGTCATCTTAAGGGTTCATTTGTACACACGTCTACGAATTATTATTCAAAAGAATGATTGGAACATGCCAAGTCGAAACTGCTTGTTGATGGTAGCTGGTGCACTCGTTGGGAGTGTAGATCACGTTCTTTTCTGATCGTGTGCTCTTGAACATGCCTTCTTTATGAGCGAATGTACTGAGGTTTGAAAACAAATAAGAATGCTGGAGAACACGCGTCATTGAACGGACTTGCTTTGTTCTAATCGCAATTGTTAACTTTCTGCTATCTCAGCATGAATGTTACAACCTTCATAGATTATGTATAATCCTTTTTTTTTGTTTTGCATTTGTTGCATAAACAAAGATGTATTTTGTGTACATGCCTATATTCGTAAGAATGGATGACAGAATGCGAGACTTAAAGGGTTAAGAGCAGAATTATGTAATTATGGGTAGAAAGACAATGCTATATTGACGTTTGACAGAAGGCGAGACTTAAAGGATTAAGAGTGGAATTATGTAATTATGGGTAGAAGGACAATGATATATTGACGTTTGTGGTTAGTGTCAACAAGATGATACAATGGCAAGCAATGTTAGATAGCCTATGGGAGGACAACGTGGTTTCAACTTATAAAAAACTTGCAGTAGATTTTTTGATGTAATACTATAGAATTGAGATAACGAAAACTTCGACCCTCGGGTTGAATATAACTTGGCATCGAATGAATGCGCCTTGAAAGAGTCATAAGGAATCTCTGAGGGTCTTTTCGTGATTACCCAATATGACCTTAGAATTTTCAAAGAAATTTTCTAAGAAATTTGAAATATCTTTCCCTATTTATGAGATAATTGAGTTTCGTTGAATTTATTTATTTATTATTTTTCTTAGGTTGGTTTGAGATATTTTATGTATAAATATTTCTTTCCATGTTAATGTTGAAGATGATCGAGAAACAAGATGATGCTTTAATACCAATATTGAAAATGGATTCCTATAAAAATGGATATTTTAACTATCGAGTAATACTAAAACACAAATGCGGAAACATGCTCAAGGATCCTTGTAACACCGATTGTAGAGCACATCATCAAGATGGACATACATTGTTTTTCGCAGATTAAACGCTATTGCAGTCTCAAGAGGGATCAATCCTTCGATCGTCAATTGAAGCCTCTAAGTTCTTTTACTTGAGAGAGAGAATCCACAAAATACTAACTTGCAAAACATTATCTTTCTTTTTAAACATTCTTTTATATTGTAGTTTCTTTTACCCAAAAAATAATTGCTTTTTTGGAGTTACAGGCTGGGTTTGGCCCAACATTTTTTATAAAGCCCATCAACTTCCTCATCCTTTACCCAAGTATGGGTGTTGTTAGACAAAGATGTGATCAGAGCATACGGCCTTTCCAATTCTTTAGTACAATTGTTGCTTGATGATCGGTTGCTCCGAAGCACATGTTGCCACAGAATCTCAAGAGTGGAGATTTGAATGGGCTTTACTAGAAAATTGCAAGCCCTGCTGTTCACTCCCATCACAACGATGTCCTTTTAAGCATCACTGGAAAATGCTGGCAAATTTAAACAAGAGAAAATAAAGATATCACATTAATTCCATAAATTTATGAGTAGCTTGAATTAATTGACATATTAAGAACTTACTAACTATAGGCATGGTTATCCCCATGGTAGTGATCCTGGCGAGAAGCTGAAATCTATCCATGCTAGGCATTGGAACATTCGTTGGGACAATGTCGAACCCACCTTTATTCTCTCGAATTATCGACAATGCATCCTCTCCTTGTTGGCACTTTGTCACTATAAAAACACACATTATACTTATCATATATGCAAATGAGAATCATCTGGCAAAGTTGTATACTAAGAAGCACTGACATTCTCTAGGAGCCTTCGTATCATGTTCAACACTTCGACACGTGTCTGACACGTTGTCAATGAATGTTGGAAAATCCAACATGTGTTCAACTCTCCCCGACATGCTCCGACATGTAATTTCGATATGCACGGGATCAATTTTAAAAAATTTCAATACTTAAGGGTCAAAATCTAAATATATGAAAAATAGAAAAAAAGAAAAAAATGGGTAGTGATTGTGGCTTGGCGCTGTGTCGCTGTATCCATCGGAACGGGCCGGCGATGGCGAGGGGGGGCAACCCTCACCAATCTGGGTGAGGCGATCGCCGGCTAGGCAAGGGCTGATCAAGTCCCTTAGATTTGGGTGATGCCAAGCCCCTGGGCAATGACGACCCTCGCTTGTGGCCGGCGAGGCTCCCCAGCCCCCCTTCGCCACCTATTTTTATGAACAAACGGATGGCATAAGAGTGAGAGACGGACTCGAAGATTGAAGCTTTAGCCCGAAATAGAGCTCAGTGGTGCAACTACAAATTTCACAACTCGAAATTTCACAACTTAAAAAAATCGACTAAAAAAACAAGATTGAGAAATTTAGCCAAGGCGGGTCTTGGGTAGGGAAAAGCGAGCGCTTGAATGACCTGAGAGAGGGTCGGTGGAGTCCCAGCTTGGTGTGCGGAGAGACTGCCATTACTATCGCAGATGGGAAGAGAGAGAGAGAGAGAGAGAGAGAGAGTGGCATTGTCCTATTTCTAGGTCAAGAAGAAGAAGCGAGAAGAATCGATGAGAGAATAAGGCCCTGTTTGTTTAAATCTGTTTCTGTTCTCCGGAATGCAAATTTTTATTCTTTTGTTCTAGGGAACAAAAAAAATAGAAACATGTTTGTTTACACTTTTGTTCCCGAGAACATATTTGAAAAAGAAACAAGAAATAGAAAAAACTTGTTTCTTGTTCTTGGGAACAATTCCGAAAAATACTTTTTTTTCTCCTTTTTCTTCTTCTTTTTACTTTGGCCGGTTGCTGGCCTCGGCCATGGCCAGCGACCTACCGTCGAGGGTCGGCGACCTCAGCGGAGCATCGCCGGCCCCCGGAGAAGCTCGGCCTCGCCTTGGTTGGGCGAGCTCGAGCTCGCCTAGATCCGGCGAGCCTCGCCGTGGCTAGGTGAGGCCGCTAGCCAAAAGGAAGAAAGAAGAAAGAAGAAAAAAAGGAAAAAGGAAAAGGAAAAGGAAAAAAAATATTAAAAAATTAAAAGAAACAAAAAAAATTATACAAGTTTACTAGGACGTGTTTACTGTTCTTTTTCAATTCTAAGAATAGAAATTTAGTGCAGTTACTAAACACGTTCTTCTGTTCAAAAATTATTTCCCGGAACATAAAATGATTTTTTCTATTTCTGTTCCCTAGAATAATTTTTGAACATAAATGTTGCCAAATGCGCCCTAAACCTCGGAAAATGTTCGCGTTGTTTTTTTCTTCTCCTTCTCCTCCTCCTCCTTTTTTTTTTTTTTTTTTTTTTTTTTTTTTCAGGGGAAGAATTTGGTTTTTATTCCTCTTTTTCTTTTTGAGTTTATTTTCTTTGTCTGAATAGTTTCTTACTTTTTCTTTTTGTGATTTCAAATAGACGCATTTTGATTTTTGTTGCTCGGCAATATCCGAATTTTTTTTTTTTGGTGAAGTCAATATCTAAAATTTTCATAATATATAACTTGGATGTCATATATTTTTATATAATTTCCCATAATTTATGGAATTTAGGTACGATCATAACTTTTGACGAAAAATAACTTTTGATTTTCACTTAAGCATAAAATGAATTCGTACATTTTATGACGTGCATCCATTTGCCTACAAAGGCTAAATTCCTTATTTGTAGTGCGATTTTCAGCATGGATTATGTAGGCAGTAGAGGCACATGATTTTAATAGTAGAATGTAGATTGCCTTTTTTTTTTCCTTCAAATTTTATTGATTATTGTAATGAAATGTAATTGAATTTGTCAAATTAAAATAATGAATAATATTAACAAATATTGGATTAATGTTTTTAGTGTAAATTAATTATGGGTTCTTTTTATTATTATTTATTTATTTGTGCATTTATATATAAAAATATATTTAATATATAATATGTTGAAATTCTTGATTTTTTTAGAAATAACGTGTTAGCATGTCGTGTCATGTTGTGTCGCGTGTCGCGTGTTCATGTCGGTACTACATAACTTGTATATGGACTTTGTGTTATGGCTCATGCAGCAAATGATATCATTTTCTTCGAAGTTCCTTGCAATAGATTGCTCAAGCGCTTCTTCATACTGCTTGGTCAAAGCAACTCATCCACCGTATCCTTGTCCCAAGGTTTCCAATATATTCTAAACATTTATCTTCACTCCATCCGCACCGTATTTCGCCAAATTGCTATGTAGATCATAATAAAGATCATGTATCCTCCGAGGGTCTATATGCCCAACCCCATATCTCTCGAGGCTATCCATTACAATGTCTACTTACACGTCATTTAGAAATTGCATGATAGGTCTACTTAATTAAGTTGCATGTCAAGTAGAGTAGTTGCACATCAATTATTGCCCATCATTAGAATTAGCTAATTAGTTCAATTGCATGACATATGGCTTAGTTTTCATTTAAATACGAGAAAACCCATAAAGAGATTTGAGTGGAATTTTATGAGACTTAGAAATCATATTTAGGTTAAATATATGTTTCTAATTAATATTTGTTAGCAATGCTTACATCGCATCAAGGTAAATTTTCCCCCATGCTTGCAATTTATTTATTGCCTTGCTTTATTGAGTGTTCAATAATAATTGTACACTCGCATGTTCACTTTACTTATATAATAATAGTTTAAAATCAATCCAAGTTGTCCATAAAAATATATTTGAAAATAATAATAAAAAAAAAGTACCAAAAGAGCATTGGAGTAATTTAGGGTCTGTTTGTTAAAAAGTGTTTCTATTTCACGAAACAAAAATTTCTGTTTTTTTTGTTCCGGGGAATAAAAAAAGAACAGAAACATATTTGGTAAATCTTTTGCTCCCGGGAACAGATTTGGAACAGAAACAAGAAGTAAAAAAATGTTGTTTCTTGTTCTCGAACAATTCCAAGAAACAATTTTTTTATCTCTTTTTTTTTTTTCTTCTTCTTTTTTTCTTTCCTTCTTCTTCCTTTTGGCCAATTGCTAGCCCTCGGCGACGTCGAGCCTTGCCGGATCTAGGTGAGCTCAAGCTAGCCTAGCCAAGGCGAGGCCGACCTTGCACCTGTTGGGTGAGGTCAAGCCTCGCCGGTGGCCGGGCGAGGCTCACTTGGCCACTGAGGCCACCGGCGAGGCTCGGCCTCACCCGGATCTAGCAAGGCCGAGCCTCGCAATGGCCTGGTGAGGCTCTAACGAGCTCGCCGGACCTCATCCAACCAGTCGCCGGCTGCCACCGTGGCCAGCGATCGACCACAAAGGAGAAAGAAGGAAAAATAAAGAAAAATAAAAAATAAAGAAGGAAAAAAAAAAAAAAATATAATAAAAATATTGAAAAATTAAAACAAACAAAAAATTATAGAAGTTTATCAAACGCATTTCTATTCTTGGAATAAAAATTTTATGTAATTACCAAGCGTGTTCTTATGTTCAGAAATTATTCTTGGGAACATAATTAGAAAAATTATTTCCGTTGAAAAATTGTTTCTCGGAACAAAAATGTTACTAAACGCGCCTTTAGCAAAATCAAGTCCCCGAACTCATTTAATCCCCGATTCGTAGAAATATGGTATATCTCCTAATGCTTTACTTGGGTATCTAACCAACTTACCATTAACTGATTAATAGTGATTCCTAAATAAAATTCATTTGCATCCTAAAAACCTAAACCTAAGTTGTGTATCGATAAAGGACTTTGGAGAATTTGAGTTAAGTTTAGATTTAGTAATCTATTAGTCAAACCCCTAGGTAGATCCAACCCGTTTTAGGGAGGTCACAACACAAGTGTTCGCTATCTTCATTGTGTCAACCATTGTTCTCGGCAATTCAATTTCTTGGTTTCTGAACCTCCACCATAAATATTGCTCGAAATGTTGAGCCATCTCCATTAAGGTGCACCCTTAGTTTCGGGCATCATGATGAAAAAAAAAAATCAAAGGATGATGGTGCCCACTGCAAACAAAAAAGTAATCCCACCGAGGGTGGTTGCCATGGACAGCAATACAAATAAGAATAACAATTGGCTCGTGGTGAAACTAATTGCGCTTTCTTGCGCGTAGGTGTAGTGGGAATAATTTAGTGATCGATTTAAATGGAAGTGACCGATCCCATACCTACAGAGTAACATGCTACGTAGAAGAACAATGAAGCCATGCACCACATTGACAAGTGATTCTTGTTCCTTTGGTCAATAGGCTCTATGTTATTTTGGTTAATCATAATTAGACAAGTATCCAAAGCCAGGAGAGACTTGATAATCCCATCAATGCTGCACGACAACAATCATCATCGCCCAGCCTAGTCATCGAAGAGAGTACCTACGAAGATATATACACCTTTACCAATTAGATTGTAATATTCCATAACAGTTTTTTTTGTTGGTGGCGCTGACACCGGTCTTCTCAAATATCCGAGGGTTGAATAGAAGAACAATGTTCATGTCACATGCCTGTCAGAAGACATGCATATCAATCACACAAATAATCATATGGTAGATGGATAGGGTCGGGTGCAGCTCCCACTACACGTCCCTTGTGCTAATGCTTTGCACATGGACAACGATGCTATTAGTATCCAAGACTTCCAACAAGCATATGGCATGGACATTGTTCTCCTATTCAACCCTCGAATATTTGAGAAGGCTAGTATAAACGCCGCCAACAAAATTGTTATGGAATTTTGCAATCGAATTGGTAAAAGTTGTTTACCTTCGTATGTACTCTCCTCGTTGACTGGGCTGGAAACGAAGGTTGTTGTGCAATATTGGCGGGATTATCGAATCTCTCTTAGCTTTAGATACTCGTTTAATTATGATTGACTAAAGTAATATAAAGATAAAAATTTTGGTGTGAACACAAATCTCTATGGGTCTTCTCTTATTTAAATGAGAGATAAAGCTATGCTATATGGCATGCAATTTAACTAACTAGCCTAATTCTAAGAACCGGCAATAATTAACATGCAACTACTACTTAATTAAGTAGACCTATCATGCAATTTTTAAATGACATGCAAGTATCAAATTACATGACTTAATTCTATATGACATGCACATGGTTTTTTTATTTATCACAATTCGTAATTAAAATTATCAAAAATAAATATCTACCTAAAGTGAGATATTGTCTATTTAATTTAGATATTAGCTAAACATGCATTATGTAGCTAACAATTCTATCTAGGAAACCAATCCTAAGTAATATTTTGTGCAATCTTGTTTATGCTTTCGAAATAACGGAAGCAATCAAAGCAAAATGAGACACGTAATCATTCGAGATTATAAGATATAATCCAAACAATTCAAATAATGAAAAATATCTAATCAACTCAAAATTTTGCGAATAAAATCAAAAAATTGATATTAAGCCTTAAAGATAAAAATATCAATTTTTATGATTCTCACGCAATCAATAATTCTATTTAAAACCTTATGGATAGAATTAAAGCTATAATGTGGTTGCGGATTAGGAAATATATCCTAATGGTAACATGTCTATCACTCAGAGGAATCAAATTAGATATCGATAATGCAAAATTAGGAAATAAAATATTCTAATCATGTTCAGATAAGATTTTACCTAATTTTGAGGATCACGTATCCAAATTTGAACTTGGACGGAATTGGCTCGAGGTCACGGATGACTGGTGGTGGCAGGCGATATGCTCGACGATGGAAGATCGGCAGTTTTCGATGTTCTCAACCATGCTGGCAGCCGCTTTGAGGACTTGCGAGAACAGAATTCCAATGGAACGATTAGCGACAGACGACCACAAGCAAGTGTAGGAGTCCCAAGAACTTGTTCCTTCTTGTATAGTCAAGATTTGAAGAATGTCTCTGAGTGCTCGAGAGAGTGCAAAGAAAAGGGCGGACTTGCTGGCTTTGACTGAGAAGCTAGCAAGCGTGTCCCGGGTGGTTTACGACAGGGACTTACTACGCAATGGACTGAGCGTGACTAGACCTAATAGATGCGCCGGGGAGGGTCCTCGTGATGATGGTTGGAAGTAGGTTCGCGGCTGCAGTGGCGAGACTGCAAGATCACTGTTACGATGGCACCAGGGAAGCTGCTCGCGACCTGAGGCAAAGATCGACGTCTCGAGGATCACCGAGAATGGTCTTCTTCTTTGCGTGCGTCTATGGCAAGTGCTCTGTGAAGACCAAGTTTGTGCTCTCCAATGTGCCGAATGTTGATCCCAGAGAAGTCCTCCAAGTGCTGCCGCTCAGGACCTTGAAGATCCCCTTCATCTCTCTCTCTCTCTCGGCTCTCACTCACAATTTTTATATTGTGGCTGACCTCTCTCTCTTAATTTTGTGGCCGCGTGTTTTCAATTGCGTGGCCCCCTCTTCTTGGCTATGCGAAGGTCTATTTATACTTAGAGCAACCGACCTCCTCATATATTATTTTCCTCAATCAATTGTTACTTGGTTGACTGATTCCATGTGAATATTTTATGTGATTGAGGTTGTGGATCTCTCTTTGCCGAGCCAAATATATGCTGCTCATATTTCCTTTCCTATTTTTCATGGCCGAATTCTCACGATATAAGTATAATATCGCTGTCCAAGTTTCATCAATATGGAACATTTCAAGTGCTGATTTCCAGCCTGAATTTCATAGGCCCCCAAAAAAAAAATGATGTTTGTATGAGCTCAGTCCACAATTAAGCTCAAAACCTTTCGATTAAGTCCATCGGCCACTGGTCTAATGCAAGTGTAACTATTAATCCAGATGCTCTGATATCTATATCCAATTTTAACTTAATATTTTTGCTAGGGGGTCTATCCGTAACTTTCTATGCAATGAAATACTAAATAGGTCGCCTAGATTTAGGTGTCAACAATTTGGAATAAGTATCAAATAGGGGTGCTAGTAAAAGTAGATTTCTTTGTTAGTTAGGGGAATAAGTATCCTAAAGGATTGTGAGGTAAGAATAAATTCTTTGTTAGGGTAGTTCTCTTTGAAAGACATTATGTGCATGAGTGATTATGGATTGTGATGGGCGAGTGAGAGAGAGGTTGTGTAGTTCTCTTTGAAAGACTTTACTATCTTCCCATTGAATGGGTTACAATGCCAATGTGTTTACTGCTCTGAAAAGCTTTAATGGAGATTTTTTATTAAGTTGATGGTTTAATCTCTAGGGTATGCATTTGACTAAAACAATTAGTGCTCTCAGTAGGAAAAAAAAAAACCATGATGACAGAAGGGCATTGGTCGAGCAAAGTGTTGTTCTAGGCATGTGCCTCATATTTAGTTTATGTTTTGCCTAATTGTTATAAAGGTCTGTTTTACTGAAATGGAATATGCAAAATCTGACAAGGTGAATCTGCCTCACTCTCTTAAATATTTTACTTGTTGATTGTTTGATATGGTAAGCTGCATCTTAGCAACGGTGATAATTCTGTAGTTAAGTTTGTCTTGATATGTAATTTCCTAAGAGTCTAGAGCATTATCTTAAGAAGGGACCATTTTTTACTTCACAGGAGCCTTTAGCTTTCCTTGCAATGTATTGAAACCAAAAACATCGTTATTAATATTTGCAGTTAGGAAAAAATTCTAAATGCATACATATGAACATTTGTGTCTTTGGAAAGGTTTTGGGTGTTCAATTATTCGACATTAAAGATATAAATAAAAAAATGCAACAGACATTCAAAGCAGACACAATCATTCGGTTACTTTTCTTTTTTACAGCCTTGCTGTTGCACAATCTTTTGCTTTGGTACTTGTTATTGTTGAATCCTTTACTTCTCTCCATTACCACTGGACCTCAAAATCATCCCACTCCATATCCAAATTTTTCCATTCATTTGTTTATCTATGGTGTATATTTGATCTACTATTTATTGTTTATTGGAAAATGCAGATCTATTTAGCTCATGGCATTTTAACATAAGGAGATCTCAACGCACAAGACAAAAACATTATAAAACTATGTCGAGCAAATGGAGAACACTAAGAAAGTGTACCCATTTAAAGTAATAAATTATTTAATAAAGCAATAACAATTCGAAATTTTCTCACATTTTACCTTGATATTATAGCTAAAATTGTTCTTGTTTTGAACTCAATCCATGAAGCCTTCCACCCTCTGATGTTGGCAACATTAATGCCAAATCGAGCTTCTGATAGCACGCTATCATGAGACCTTACGCTGTCTGAGATCTTCCTCATTATGGTCATTGACGTGCCTTTGTTGCCAATATTAATCGTGATCTTCCTCGCTCAACCATTTACTGTTGATGCTGACGAATGACTGTGTCTTGCTACGTTTGCTCTCTCTCGAGAAAAAAATCAAAAGCAAGTAAAGAGAGTGCGTGCATTGGGACAGATCTTCATGTTGCGATAAAGGTCAAGAAAAGAGCAAGATACATTCAGTGCAATGCAATTTATAAGAGATGTTTCAGAAGTAAAAACGAGAGACAAATTCTATTACGAGATGGAACTCGCTGCAGTAGACAAGTGTCGACCACTAGGAGTTCCGCCTTATAATGGAACTCTTCTCCCACTTTTACTTTTGAAACATCTTCTATAAATCGCATTGCGTCATGGACTATCTTGCGCTTTTCTTGACCTCTTTCGCAGCTTGAAAATCTATCCTCCTAATGCACGTACTTTCTTTACCTCCTTTTGATCCCGAGAGAGCTCCCGACAAATAATGTCTGTTATTGCACATAGCATTTGCATTTCTAAGCTCTAAAAGGGAAGTGCTTGCTTTCCCAATATCTTATTATGGAACAATTGCAAACTTTTCGAGCAATCTGGTGTGCTTTCCTATAACCAGTTCGATACTGCACCTGTCAGGGGACATTCTCTTACAATCTTTGTCCTTGGTAATTGAGGATGCATCGGAAGGACATTGAACACTCTTCTTGTCCTTCATAATGTGATTGGTTAGAAAATTATTCACTAATTATCCACTCTGCATGCTTCTTAACTAGAGCCGTTAAATGGGTGGGTCGGGTCATTAATGGTCCGACCCAAATTGACCCATTAACCCATTTATGACCCATTTATGTTTAATGTAAATTTTTCGACCCAAACCCGACCCGATCCATACCCAACCCATACCCGACCCGACCCAACTCATATTAATAACATATTTTCATATTTAACAAATTTAGAAAAACTTATTCCTATGTTTTTTTAAAGATTATATTATTAAAATACTTCCAAGCTTTTATATATATTATTTTTTTAAAAATTGTATTGCTAAAATAGTTTTATACAATATAAATTTAATGGACAATTTTTATAAATTTTTAAATAATTATTTTAAAAAATCGAAATTTAATTATTTTTAAAAAAATTATTTTTAATTATTTTTTAAAAAATTAAAATTTTAATTATTTTTATTTTATTTTTAAAATATAATTTTCTTTTCTTTTTCTTTTTTCTTTTTCTTTTTCTCTTTTTTCTTCTCCTTCTTCTTCTTCTTTGGCGGCCGCCGGCCACGACGACGGCCGGCGACCGGCCACGGGCGAGCCTCGAGCTAGCCTGACACCGGCGAGCCTCGAGCTCGCCGGATCTGGCGAGGCGGAGGCTTCGCCGGCGTCGGCGAGCTTGAGGCTCGCCGGAGGCCTCCGCCTCGCCGGATCCGGCGAGCTCGAGGCTTGCCGGTGTCGAGCGAGCTCGAGTTCGCCCCTCGCCGGGCCGGCGAGGCTCGAGCCCGGCCGACGCCGGCGGGCTCGAGTCTCGCCATCGACGAGGCTCGAGCCTCGTCGGGCGTCGGCGAGGCCTCCGCCTCGCCCAGATCCGGCGAGCTCGAGCTCGCCGACGCCGCGAGCTCGAGGCTCGCCCGGCCGATCGCCGGCCGTCGCCGTGCGGCGGCCGGGAAGGAGGAAGGAGAAAGAAAAAAAAAGAAAGATAAAAAAAGGAAGAAAAAGAAAAGAGAAAATAAAAATAAAAAAATTATAATTTCGATTTTTATAAAGTTAAATAGAGAAGAGATGAATTATAATGTTTTTGTTAAAGATGAGTTTTTAACCCAACCCACTTAAAACTCACCTATCTTACACCTTTTATTGTGAAACCCATTTAACTATCTTTTGTTATAAACAAGTGACCCATTTTAACACCTCTATTCTTAACCCAATTATAGTCGATTGTCATTAAACATATGATGATTGATCCTGATGAGTTAATCTAACATATGGCCATAAATCTTGCAACACATTAATATAGTGAAGTGAATTACATGGTACCGTGTAGAACAAGATATAAATTCTGCACTATCATTTAAATGCTACAAAAGCGGAGATGCCAAACCTATTGATATTTGTTCTCTAATGAAACAATCTAATTGCTGAAGTCTAAGCCAGATTCATTTGCCATTTTCCTCACCTGCAAAGGACCACGGTTTGCAATTCCCCAAAGCAATCAGCTCACAGCAAGGCAGTCACTTAATCAAAATCACATGTCCGCATGATACAGTAAGCAACTCATGTCGATGATTTTCGTCTCTAGCTCGACGAGCGGCTTCTCCAACTCCAGAGTGACTGCTTTGGCTTCTCCTTGAGCGGCTCGAAGTGCGAGAGGTGGTTGAGAACTCCACCCTCCACATTTGGATACGGATCGTTGGGCCAGGGGTACTTGTGCTTCTTCACCTTCCTGAGCTTCGCGACCATGGCGGTGCTCCTCCAGGTGCCTAACCACACCCTCCCCAGGGCTCTCAACAAGAGCTCGCAGATGCCGCCATTGCTCGAGCTCCCGAAAAGATCAAAGGAGGCCGCAGCCCAAAACTTCCGCGACTCAGGGAAAGTCGTCGACTAGAGACCTATGCTATGCCCAAAGACTGAATAGAGGACCGAGGATGGAGATGAGGGTTCCCTTGTCTGTCGCAAATAACACCTTTTGCATTCTGTGTCTCTAGACTCAATGAGGGATGCAGCGGAATGCTGTTCAACGACAAATATGGCGTAGAGGAATGACACCTACGGTGGAAATTGTAAACAATCAAGAAGTGGGTCCCCTCTCCATAATTCGATCCTCAATTACATCGATTTTCGCCTTGAGTCGCCATTTAGTGCGGGTGGTTATTGTTCACCAGCAAAATCCAGCTTCATGGGACAAACGTTAATAGCGCTTAAAAGGACTAAACTATGTTGTGCATGACAATACATCTCTTCCGAGTTAAAAGGAGCTGCGTCTCGGTCTCGCCTCCGCGACATTTACCCCGATGGTTCTCCCATCCAAGCTCTGTAACACCAGGCGACCAAAACAGTCAAAATAAATCCTCATTCTCTATTACTTTACCAGCAATTTCTGAAGAGAGAAAGGAAACTAATCTTCTCAAAACTAGCGTAAAGGCTTGTCTCCACCAGTCGGAACTAATAACTAGCAAGCAAGTTAACAAAACGACACGAGATATTCTCTAAAGCTGCTGTGTGAACAATGAGTCTGAAATAATTTGTACAGGTTTCTTCAACCATGACATCCACAGAACCACTTGGATGGGCTTTGGTTAACCAGAAATGTGCAAAGAACAGGAAAGATAGTAGTACCCATCTGTCAAGGCAGCAACGGCATCATTCATCTCAGTCTCAGACGCCATCACCATAAAACCAAAACCAAAACCAAAACCACGAGAATGGCCAGTTTCCCTATCATAAACAAACCGCGCATTTACCACCTTACCATAGTCACTGAAAACTTGTTACAGACGAGCATTATCCACACTCCATGGCAGGTTCCCAGCATACAATCTATATTCAACATCAAGAACGCAAGGGAGGCACTCTGCTCACGATCCTTTTGGGGAAGCCTTATTGACGGTTAGACGTCTATCATTTAAATACTGTAGGCAAAGGTAATCGACCTTATTAGCATTAAAAATCAATAGACATGCCCATCAGGCAAGTTCCAAACATCTTGAGGGATGGCATCTCAACTCCACATAAGATACAGGTAAGGGAAGTTATCATTGATATGCATCGACTTTTCACCAATTTGGTTAGTCCTTTTCATCCATCTCCAACCAAAATAATGCTCATCCAAATTATTCACAAGATTCTCACGCCCAAGAAGCAGCTATGAGCAAATTAGGAACACACGGCACAAAATGAATGAATGTGCAGCTTGGATGGTCATCGACTCAGTACTAAGAATTCAGGAATATGAGGCGGATCCATTAAAGGAACATGGACAGAACAAACATATCCCAAGTTGCCAATACATAATTTAGAATGTCATAATTCATGACAGGTCTTTGACATACTTGAAAAGAGAAATTAAATTGACAATCAAGAGATTCAAATTGCAAAGTTTTGCTGGTTGAACAGAGCACCAGGGAAAACCAGAAAATTTGGCAGGCATTCATCTCCTTCGCTCTTCCACCCACCCTTTTCATCTTGCCCTTAACAAGCCCCAACAGCATCCCCACCCCTCCATAATGAAAGGTGTACCATGAATTGATTAGGACATGTAAGTGGTGAAGCAAGAACGAGTCGATGCAGCGTGGAGTATGGCTGTGCTATGTTTGCTCTGCATTTAACACGTGAAATTAGAAATGAGAGAGTCGAAGGGCAAGGTCTCACGTCCCATGTGCCAAAAATTCATGAACCGTTAAAATCAAGTGCTCCGCATGAGATTCAAGACACTCATACAGAACCAAATACCAAGTACTTGAAAGTTATTAATATACAAAAAAGCTATTTGACACTAGGGTGATCCATAGGCAAACCCAGGCTTTCGGACCTTCGGATCAGTTTCAAATAATGCTCAAGCCTGTCCATCCCCATGACATCGATGCGGGTCCAGCTCAAACCTAATTAGGGTAGGCCTTACATCTAGAAAATTTATTATTCTCATTAGATCTGTTTATTACTTGTTAGATGTTTTGATTGCATAGTGCAATGTAATTTCTCTATTTTATTCGGATTGTATCCTTGTAACTTGTTTTTTCTGGAGTTCTAGGTAGATTTGATCACGGGCCCAATAGCCCACCCAAACCCGGCTTCGAACGCAAGGACCTATGGTTATAGCAACCCCTATTAAGCTATTATCTTTTGTAGAATATAGCCCATCCAGGTCTACTTGGCACAAATTATTATGTCTGATTTGAGGAAGAAGGTAAAGTTAATCATACTAAAGCTCATCATTCATGTTTTTAACAGCACGCAAGAATTTCAGAAATACTAGATATGCACGGAAGAAGGCTTCTTCCTGAAGATCTACGCAAGCTCAACCAAATGAATTTCTTTTCAACTTGAAAACAAATCATAAAGAAGAAGACGACCAAAATGATCAATTATGAGACGGCATGCTGCAACAATTTGTGCTTCTTTTTCGTTATTCGCTACTTAAGAAGGAATAGCAAAAATGATTTACACTTCTAGAAATTCCAAATTGATATTCTAATAACACATTACGTCTCGCAAAAAATAACGATCTAATAACCTTGACCCAAAAATTTATCCTCTTTTAGCATTCCATCTGGCGTCTCCATCAAAAACTCATCTTCCAGCCATTCATCATAAGTGTAATACCTATCTATTTTTATGGAATATTGGGAGAATTTTAATGGAGGAGGGTAGATTTTGGTCAGGGGTGCCGGTTTGTGATTTCTTTTAGACGAAAATTAGTGGAGGGTAACATTTTATTTATTTCGTGAAGGAACAGTGAAATTGCAAGGATCACCAAATGAAATTAGAACTTCGAATAAAGCTGTGTCGCCGCCGCAACAAGCATTGCCGGTGCTTCCTCCCTGACCCTACCCATAAATTTACTAATTTCTGTCTTCCTTTTTTGAAATTTTCTTGTTTTCATATTTTCGGGTAATTTATCAAGTTTTATAAATATTAAAAGAATTTCACGCTGGCATTTAAGGGCTGTTAATGGCCATGTTGACGATTTACTTATTATTTTAATGGATCGACTGACTTGAAGAGAAAAAAGCTACTAATTTAACTACACAATTAATTTAAATAAAAAAAATTCATGGACCGATTGAACATTTTGTAACTATTCAAAGACTAGTGGATTCGACCAAAAAAAAGAGGACTAGCGGGCCTCTATCTCTTTAAACGATGATGAATGCTTGAAAGGAGATAACGAATCAAAATAAAAGAGAATAATCTTAGATAATCTATTTTTGGTGAGATATGACATATACGACATCAAGCAAATGCAAGGTGACTTTATATATGAGAAAAATAAACTCACGATACATAATCATCCGGGCCATGATACATATTATTTTCTTCTGTAGTATATTTTACCTTCCATTAAATTTCAATGTTATTGTTGCTGTTATAGTTCTAGAAAGATCAAGTTTTCATGGAAGTCAATTGCGTCAAGAACAGAAAAAGATTTAATCTTGTACTCGCGAAGACTTTAGGGCGTGGATCGAATGGTAAGAAAGAAACTTGTGAAGTAATTAAACGGCGCATCAGGCATTTGTTTTTGCAAACTGGAAGAGCTTCAAGTTCATGTACAAACCGGTTCCTGGGAACCCCATCAAGCAAACTATTTGTCAACTAAAGTTGTCATATACTCTTAAATATGTTCAGCTTTATTCGAAGTTCTAAATTCAAACATGTTGTCCTAGGTGGGGCGCAGATACAAAGTTTTAGTCATCTGCATAGAACAATCCGATGCGAACTCCTAATTAATAATTGGACAACCATCAACCTCGACCCCTGTAGGACCAGTAGCCAATTTGCAATCGTCATCATTGGTGAGTCCCCACCACTCTGGACCATTGAGTTGTATTGATTGGAAGGCGAAATAGAGGAGCACTCCCATGAAGGCAACTCCAGCATCCAGAGCGGCCGATAAGACATAGTTGTACCAGGCCCAACAACCCTTGAACCTCTTGTAAACATATATGTTGAAGAAGATCCTGACCACACCCCAGGAAGTGTAGTTCAGGACTGAGGCGGGCGCAATAACCATTGAACCTCCTATGAAAATTGGCATGTTAGGATACGCATGGCAACGTTTCTATTATGGGGAACTATTTCTTTTCAGAAAGAATTTTTTTCTATTTCTACTCCGAGAACAATTTTTGAGTAAAATAAGGTGTTTGGTAATTATACAAAATTTCTATTCTTGTAATAGAAAAAGAATAGAAATGCGTTTGGTAAAAATTTACAAATTTTTGTATTTATTTATTTTTCTTCTTACTTACGGATTGCCGATTGTCGCCCGCCGTCGCACAACCACTGCACGACAGCTGCACGACCTTCGCACGACCGCCGCACAATTGTTGCAAGATTGCCGACCGTCGCCGCCGATCGTCGCACGATGGTTGCACAACCGTCGCACGACTACCACACAATTGCCGCACGATCGCCAACCATCGCCGCCGACCGTCGCCGCAGGATTGCCTCCCACAGCCCACCGCCACGGGAGAGGGCGGTGGTTGATGAGCTGTGGGTGGCAGTCTTGCAGCGGCGATCGACGGCAACGGTTGACGATCATGCAGCGGTAGGCAATAGTCGTGCGGCGATTGGCGACGGCAGCTGCCGGCGACGGTGATGGTTGTCGGCTAGTGGGCTATGGGCGCGGCAACCATCGCCAACAATCGGTTGTCGACGATGGCCGCGAGCGGTAGGAGGTGGCCGACGATTGACAGGGCGGCGGCGGTGGCCACAACAAGGAAGAAGAACAAAAGAAAAATAGAAAAGAAAATAAAAAATTATTTCTTGAAATTATTTCTAGGAACAAGAAGCTATTTTTTTTTTTTTTTTTCTTATTTCTGTTCTAAATTTATTCCCTAGCCATTTTCTATTTCGGAAAATAGAAAAATAAGTTGATGTTACCAAATAAATTTCTATTCTTTTTTTGTTCCGAGGAACAAAAGAACATAAATTGGGAGAAATAGAAACGTTATCATGCAAGCTCTTAATGTGTTGAATCCACTTTTTGTAGGGGAACCTACGCGATAGGTACCAAGCTTGCCCAGGGGCAAGCAGTCCGATGAGGAAGAACCAGTTCAAGTGGTGATAGATCCCTGGCTTTCCAAACATCCTGAGTGGGCCGACGACTCCCCAGATGATTGAGGCGCTATAAAAGACATTGTCACCGAGGCATGTCCATAGGCTTCCCTCTGGTAGCTGGGACTGGTTGCATATGTTGGGGCTGCTAGTGGTTAGCCACCACGCGGTGGCAAAATAGACGTTCGAACCGATGATCATCCCAACCAACCATGGAATTGGGAAGTTTCACAATGTTGTGAGCAGGCCCAAAGTGAGAAAAAGGTAGGAGTTTGAAAGGCCTCAATTCTCTATGATGTAATTTACCCGAACTAGGAACATCGACTTCAGAGGAATCTTCAAGTAGTGACCTAATTTGAAGTTTGAAGTAAATAAGATCGCTTAAATCCTATGACCAACTCCGTGATCACATTTAGCCCCGGCGTCTACAACAGCAAATTTCGTGTGTGTGAGAAATGTTTTTCTTTGGTATCAGCCTGTTAATTTACCTCACATTCTCGTGTTGCTAGATATATAAATTACATTGTTTGTCGTGGCTGTGATGATCCCAATTGGTAATGTGAAGAGTAGCGTTGGTAATGTGAAGAGTAGCGCCATCCCACACGCTAGGAGGAGTCCCCACCAAGGCAGTTGGAACTATTTGTCGAAACCTTCACAAACCCATAGAGCGAGTCCCAACACTACAATCTAGATAGTGTGAAACCACCATTGAGGAACTGCTTCATAGTTTTGCTTCATCAACCTCCTGCTGTTTTCTTTGACATTTGCCAGATTGTTTTGGACCAGATAACAATTGAAAAACCAAATTTTTCACTGAGTTGAGTAAATGACAATTTAAAATTCTTTGTAATACATCTATGTTGCGTATGCAAGTAATGATACATTGCCCACGACTGGGGAGAAAATAGATAAAAATGAAGAAACGTACTTTCCATGGAACAGGGCGACATGCGTAAGGGTAGTGGCCAAAACTGCAAAATTCAACCCATAATTTAAGGCAAAGAAAATGCTGAGGCAAAGTTTGCTATAACCATCGTAGGCCTCCAGATCCAGGTCAAAATTTTAGGCATTGAGAATCCGAGTAATGTTATATTCTTGGTAAGACGAGTCGAAATTCTTGAAAGAAATCATGGGGAACTATTTGGCCTCGTATGTATTGGAATAATAAAGGATGGGGAGAACGGCATAGACAATCAAGAAGAACCCAGCAAGGATGTTGAGAATGGAAGAGCCCGGGAAGGCTAGAGGGCTTCCCAAGAATGAGGAGACTGAGGACAAGTCGAAGCTGAATGAGCCCAACCCGAAGCCGTAGGAACCAGAACCAACTTGATGTGCAGTGATTGATTTCTTCCATATCCAGCAAACAACTGAGAGGTAAGCGATTCTTTTGAAAAGATATCCCGGCACCAGATAATAAACAAAGCTCGATATGAAAAACACAGGGAAAAATTGGATCCTCGTAAATCCTCCCTTGGGCCTCTTTTCCTTTTCATGCAAAGCCCTGAATGTGAGATAAAAAGTTGGTAATGTGAACGAATGGAGGTGAGGTTCCGAGGAAGGTAACAAGAAGAAGAAGATTTTTGTCTCGCTTGAGCTAAAAGAAAGGGAATAGGCACCTGAACAGAGAGACCTATACAAGGTTGGATGGCCACCACATGTAGGGAGAGTCCACCAGGTATTGTCTGAACAAACTAGCCCAACCATAGCAAAGCAACTGAAATTCATTCAACAAGAAGAGAATCAAACATAGGCGAATAAGCAAATCGCATCTTTTAAGGAAAGATGGTGACCATAGCTTGAAGAAGTCAGTTACAGATTGTGTATGTTTTTATCTATCTTGGCATACCTGAGTCGTTTGTGCTAGCATGAAAGCTCCAATGATATTTGTTGTAATATAATACACGGAAATGACAAGATCTTGCAATTTACGTCAATGCGAAATCGCCAGAGAAATAAACGAGAAAAATAAGGATACCAAAAATTTACGTGGTTCAATCCAAATATCGGTACCTATGTCCACGGAGAGAGCCAGCAGTAAATAATCCACTATAATTGGAAAATCAGAGTTTACAATCACTCACACGCTCAGGTGTTTCCCATACCTAGATTTAACCCCAAACCCAAAATGTTTATAAATAAATAACTGACTTGGACATAAACTCATGGCACAAAAATTATCGCGCGTTCAAACTCAAAGTATAATGCTCTACGTATGCCAAAACTCAAAGTCGTGCGGCAATTGTGCGGTGGTCATGCGACAGTCATGCAACCGTCGTGCGGCAATCGGCGGCAACGGTCAGCAGTCGTGCGGCAATTGTGCGGCGGTCATGCGACGGTCGTGCAGCCGTTGTGCAGCGGTCGTGCAGCAGCGGGCGACAATCGGCAGTCCGTGAGTAAGAAGAAAAAATAAATAAATACAAAATTTTATAAATTTTTACCAAACACATTTCTATTCTTTTTCTATTAATAGAAATTTTATATAATTACTAAACACCTTATTTTACTCAGAAATTGTTCTCGGAGTAAAAATTAAAAAAATTCTTTCGAAAAAAAATAGTTCCCTGAATAGAAACGTTGCCATGTGCACTCTAATATGCCAATTTTCATAGGAGGTTCAACGAGCATTCCGCCCGCCTCAGTCCTGATCTACACGCCCTGGGGTGTGGTCGGGATCTTCTTCAACGTATATGTTTACAAGAGGTTCAAGGTTGGTGGGCCCAGTACAACTATGTCTTATCGGCGGTGCCAATTTTCATAGGAGGTTCAACGAGCATTCCGCCCGCCTCAGTCCTGATCTACACGTCCTGGGGTGTGGTCGGGATCTTCTTCAACGCATATGTTTACAAGAGGTTCAAGGTTGGTGGGCCCAGTACAACTATGTCTTATCGGCCGCTCTGGATGCCGGAGTCCCCTTCATGGGAGTGCTAATCTATTTCGCCTTCCAATCAATACAACTCAATGGTCCAGAGTGGTGGGGACTCACCAACGATGACGACTGCAAATTGGCTACTGGTCCTACAGTCCCTGGGTCGAGGTTGATGGTTGTCCAGTTATTAATTAGGAGTTCGCATCGGATTGTTCTATGCAGATGACTAAAACTTAGTATCTGCGCCCCGCCTGGGACAACATGTTTGAATTTAGAACTTCGAATAAAGCTGAACATATTTAAGAGTATATGACAACTTTAGTTGACAGATAGTTTGCTTGATGGGGTTCCCAAGAACCGGTTTGTACATGAACTTGAAGCTCTTCCAGTTTACAAAAACAAATGCCCGATGTGTCGTAGTTTAGTTACTTCACAAGTTTCTTTCTTACCATTCGATCCACGCCCAAAAGTCTTCGCGAGTACAAGATTAAATCTTTTTCTGTTCTTGACGTAGTTGACTTCCGTGAAAATATGATCTTTCTAAAACTATAACAACGACAATAACATTGAAATTTAATGGAAGGTAAAAAATACTACAAAAGAAAATAATATGTATCATCGCCCGGATGATTATGTATCGTGAGTTTATTTTTCTAATATATAAAGTCACCTTGCATTTGCTTGATATGGTATGTGTCATATCTCACCAAAAATAGATTATCTAAGATTATTCTCTTTTATTTTGATTCGTTATCTCCTTTCAAGCATTCATCATCATTTAAAGAGATCAAGGCCCGCTAGTCCTTTTTTTTTTGGGTCGAATCCACTAGTCCTTGAATAGTTACAAAATGTTCAATCGGTCCATGATTAAATTAATTGTGTAGTTAAATTAGTAGCTTTTTTCTCTTCAAGTCAGTCAATCCATTAAAATAATAAGTAAATCGTCAACATGGCCATTAACAGCCCTTAAATGCCAGCGTGAAATTCTTTTTTTTTTTTTTTTTTAGTCTCTACTCTATTTCTACTCTACACTCACTGTCAGATTTTTGCCCGCCTCGTGCGGGCGTGGGAGTCGAAATCCACTCTTGAAACTTACGCGTCCCCACCCCATCCCCTTGAGAAGGTGGGGATTTGAACCTTTCACCTCCCCCTTCCATGTTGGAAGGGTGGCCACTGGGGCGAAATTACCCGAAATTATGAAAACAAGAAAATTTCAAAAAAAGGAAGACAGAAATTAGTAAATTTATGGGTAGGGTCAGGGAGGTAGCACCGGCAATGCTTGTTGCGGCGGCGACGCAGCAGGCGTTGGCCCCTCGCCGGGCTCAAGTGAAGCCGTCTCTTGCGGCTGCAATGCACAGACAAAGAGATGTCAAGGAGATTGAGAGAAGATTTGGCCAACGGTCTTCCTCGGAATAGATTTGGGCGATGGTCACCCTCGCTGCGGCGCTCATCGCAACAGATTCGCGACAGCAAATGCAGCTGCCCAGGCATCGGCCATCTTTTTGCGATCGGAAAAGAAACCACCTCCGACCTAGGCGCACTTCAGAAATCATAGGTGAGTCTGGGTCATGGCTTCAATTTTCTTCATGTTTAAGAGCATGTGCTAACTCCGTATTTGACTCTCTCTTTTTCGAATTTGACTCTCTTTCAATTGATGTCGCTTTTCCTCTATTTAGCAAACGTGTGCGTGATAGATTGATACTACTCTCTAAATTCACCTAGTTTCAAGCTTCGTACATCCCAAAGTCATCATTCTATTTGGTTTGCACAACCCAAAGATCAAAAAAGTCATCATTCTGTCAAATAGGGATTTATATAAACGAAAATACAGAAATTAATGTTTTACAGGGCATAGTACCGGTTCAAAAATTTATATTTTGATTGTTTATATATTTGATTAAATACTCTTGATTGATATTGTTTTTTGGGGGTAATTAAGAATAATGATGCTGAAAAGTAAAAATGGATAGGTATTATTGATACTCATGACGGATGGCTATAAGATGGTTCTATCATGAAGACGTGGAATGAAATGCTAAAAGAGGGCCATTCATGGGCCGGCCACAAGCGAGAGTGTCGGCCTCTGCCCAGATCCAGGCGAGGGCCTCTGCGCCCTCGTTGACCACAGGTGAGGGCGCTGCGGCCCTTGCCTAGATCCAAGCAAGGGCATCCTTGCCACGATGCCCTTGTCTGCCACAAACGAAGGCATTGAGCCCCCGCGCAGATCCAAGCAAGGGCCACGGCAGCCTTGCTAAAAATCGAATTAGGCCACGCAATCACGTCGGTAATTTCCGACTTAAATTAGTCGGATGAACCGAATTGTTTTTGAGGGAATGTCAACGAGGAGGGTAGATTTTGGTTAGGGGTGCCAGTTTGTGATTTCTTTTAGACGAAAATTAGTTAAGGGTAAGGTTTTATTTATTTCGTAGAAAATAAATAATTTGAAAAATATTTTTTTAAAAGTACGTGCGTTACTTATACAAATCAGTAAATGGAATTTATTTTTATCATCCATCAAGATGTTTATACATGAATTGTTATTCTTGATGAAAATATTCTTATTATCTAATTTCATTTTCTTCGCATAAATAAAAGGAATTAATTCTGTCATTAATTGATTTGAGATTTTTAATGATACCAATCTTAAAATAAGATAACAAAGGGGAACTGGACACAGCTTCAAATAAATAACAAGCCAAAACCCAAAAATTTCGGCCCATAGATTTTCAATACTTTCTTCCCCTCCTGCGTCGCCAGCAGCGCGAGAGCAAGCTTCCGCAAGCTTTCGATTCGCTCGCATGGAGGAGGCGATCCCCTTCAAGAATCTCCCAAGCAGAGAATACCAAGGTCACAAGAAGAAGGCACGTCCTCCTCCTCCTCTCTCTCGCTTTGGCTTTCCGAGCTCTTCGGTCGTTCTTGGTACCGTAAGCGACCGCGCTGACGAATCGCGTTCCCCCCCGCAAAACGCGGGGAAATGGTGTGACGGCAGGTGCATTCGGTGGCCTGAAACTGCACGGGGACGAAGCTCGCGTCCGGCTCCGTCGATCAGACGGCTCGCGTCTGGCACATCGAGCCTCACGGCCATGTGAGTCCCCCGCTCCCCGCTTCGTCTCTCTTCGATTTTTGTCTGATTTCTCGTGGGTTCGTGCGTCGTTGAGTCTTGAATTGCTGTTCTGCAGCTAGGCGGCTAGGGCTATATGTGTATAATTTTGAATTGTGCTCCTTGCTCTTTTTTTTTTTTTTTTTTTTTTTGATGGAAGTGGTGAAGGACTGGGACTGTGAGGTAGAGTGGAGTTAGGATTGAATTAGAAGGGCCGGTGCCAACGTGAATAGAAAAGGCTTTAAACGAGCTTGGGTGAATTTTGCTGATACTTTCACCTTCTTTGTACGCAAGCTTCAATTTTGTGATCACCCTTTTAACTGAAGTACTGAAATGAATGATTTGCTCTTTCTTTAGATAAGAAGAAATGAATGAGTAATTTTTTAGCTACACCGATCCGATATATCTTCACTATAGGATGCTCGAATTGGAGCCGTAAAACTTTCCGCTTCGTCGAGACTTGAGCGGCCTTCATTTCATTCATTGCGAGATTTTGCTCCCAATGTGTCGAGGAAACCGGTCTTGGCTTGCGGTAGGATTGAAAAGGACTGGGGTTTGGGGCAGGAGTGCATTTTTCTAGGGGGTGTTTATTTGCTGAAGTATTGCATTGCAGCATTTATTGCTAGGAGCGATTACGAAGAATGTTTACTTGCCATGTCGAATTGGGTTTACAGGGTAAGGTTAAAGATATTGAATTGAAAGGGCACACGGACAGCGTGGATCAGTTATGTTGGGATCCAAAGCACGCGGATTTAATTGCGACTGCATCAGGCGACAAGACTGTACGGCTGTGGGATGCACGAAGTAAGTGACTGTGCTATTTTGACAATCTTCATTTCACTGTTTTTTCTAACTTTTTTCAAATTTTACTTCCGTTTGGCTTGGGTGGATGAGCATAACTGACTGCATATTGACCTTTTGTCTTCCAGTATTGTCGGTTATTATCAATTAGTGAGAATTTTTTTTTTTCTATGATGGGAACAGGTTTGTAATTTTATACATGGGACGCTTCCTTTGTGAAGTATTTGTGTAGGGATGGTGCCCTCTTGGTACATTTCCTTGATAGAATGTGTTTATCCTTCAAAGGGATACTTCGCAATGTCATTTCTTTATTTCAAATCTACTTCTTTTGATTTTTTTAACCTGTAGACAGAAATCCAATAAATTAAGCCCAACAGTGACATGCAGAGGATATTTGATGATTTTGATTATGTATTCCTTGGGTCACACAGGTGGAAAATGCTCGCAGCAAGCAGAACTCAGTGGGGAAAACATCAACATAACCTACAAACCTGATGGAACACACGTGGCAGTTGGTAATAGGGTATGCTCTATGTTTCTGTAATAAGGATTGAGAAAGTCACTTTGAGATAGTTCTCTAAGCAATATTACAAAAATTGTGGAATGATAGCTTTCTAGGAATGTTTCAGTCATCGAGATGATCCAAAAATATATCTCTATCTAGTCATTTATTGCGCCCAGCAAATACAAAAATTTCAATCCATTCTTTCTCTATGTAGGATGATGAGCTAATGATTTTGGATGTTCGGAAGTTTAAGCCAATTCACAAGCGGAAGTTCAATTATGAGGAAATCCTGTTTACCAGACATAGAAAACTTTGGCAAGTCTTTTGCGTTATAAGGTTTCTTCAAATGATCTTTAGTTGTGTGGCCTTCTCTTAGTGAGGTTTGAGAAATAGCGTGGGAAAATTTTTGGCTTATAATTGGCCAAATATTGATATGAGATGATGCACTGGAACTCTGGTGCAGAATAATATAAGATGAGCTGCTGACAATTTTATCTGTTCATGATTCCACTACAAGAATTAAAATGATCAGCTGACAATTGCGTTTCAAATGCTGTCTCTGTAGCTGACTTATTATATCCTATGTTATGGATCATTTGAACTTGTCTTTAGTGAAATAAGGACAGTTCTTCGTACCAAGATCCATGACACTGATTGGCAATGATATACATCTATACTGCCCTTCACTTTGGTTGATTAATCGACTTGACTAATCATTGCTCTTCCAGGTAAATGAAATAGCATGGAACATGTCAGGAGAGATGTTTTTTTTTATGACAGGAAATGGTGTGATCAATTTTTATCCCGTCTACTTTTTCTTTTTCTTTTTTTCAACAGGGAAAAGGGCCTGTTTCACCCAACAAATTTATGGTGTTGATTCTATGTATTTTGATTATGCTATATACTGCCGCTTGTTGAACTGCCCCAGGTACTGTTGAAGTACTAGCATACCCATCTCTTCGATCTGTTGACACCCTTATGGCTCACACTGCTGGTTGCTATTGTATTGCAATTGACCCAGTTAGAAGGTGTGCAATAAATCTGCTTATTCTGTTTAAATTGTATTACCTTTTCACTTGTAATTAACATGCTCTTGACATGACAAAATTTATACAGTCACAGTTCTTGACATCTTATTTGTGTTGTTTAGTTGAATTTGCATGGATTGAGCAATATCTAAAGAACATTGTTGGAAGATTAGTATGTCTGTCCAGAGTTTTATGCACAATTGAACTATTGCATTCAGTCTCGTGTATATGTTCTTAGTGAACATAACCTGTCTGTCACTATGGTCAAGACACCAACCAGAGCTTCATGAATCAAATATCGTCCATTTTTGAATTGAGTAAAAGATGCTCATGTCCTCAGATGATGTGCATACCCTCTCCTGTGGGGTTGCTTTGAAACTCCAAGCTAAATTTAACCATTTTCTTCCATGAAGTAGAGTTGGCAGAATTGTTAACTAAGTCACCCTGATAATTTACGTTTTGTTCATGAACTGTATCTATTACAGGACTATATCTTTGAGAGGTCTTACTCAATGGGTTTGGAATATCTGATTCACTGTGGTTTTTAATTGTGTCTGAAGTCTCTGAGATACTGGAGGTCAATATTCTCTGTGTTTAAAAATTCGATGACCAGCATTTGACAAGATTATTTGTGATGTTACCTGCCTGAAGGTGTTAACAAACAATGCCCCTGCCTATGCAGAGAGTCTGATGGGCATTATTCTCAAGCATCCTTTTCACATCTGCAGGTATTGTGCTGTTGGAAGTGCAGATTCCTTAGTGAGCCTGTGGGATATCTCTGAGATGCTCTGTGTGAGGACTTTTACGAAACTTGAGTGAGTGCTCCAATACTTCATGTTAATATTTCACTTAGCGCGTGTAATGGTCACCTGCTATCCTGTGGATAAGATTGACCCTTTTTCCTTTTGCAGGTGGCCCGTAAGGACGATAAGCTTCAATGATACTGGAGATTACATTGCTTCTGCCAGTGAAGATCTGTTCATTGACATTGTATGTTTAAGTGAAACTATCTTTTGTGATCTCATTCTCTACCTCAGTTGCAAAACTTAGGTTTTTTTAAGACGAAGTGGTTGATTATTTAGGACGTGGTGGGAATGGGGATTTGCACGTAAACCTATCATTAAAGATTTGCACGAAAGTTTCAGTCTTGATTAGCATTCTCCTGCAAAGTTCTTAAAAAAATGTAATGAATTGAGTATTTGCAAGTGTTGGTTCTTGCTAAAGAAATGATGGAATTCATGTTGCTGGAAACAGTCAAATGTTCAAACTGGACGGACAGTGCACCAAATTCCATGCCGAGCTGTGATGAATAGTGTGGAATGGAGTCCTAAATACAATTTACTTGCATATGCTGGGGATGACAAAAACAAGTACTAGGCAGATGAAGGTAATACTAGTAAACGGGAGACTTCGAGCTTTCATGGCTAAATTGCTTTGGAGCACCGATCATTTCTTCTTCCTCATGCATCATCCTTGTAGGGCTTGGGAAGGTTTTCTTGAGGTGGGGGTATACAAGGCTGGCCTTCTTTTTTGCCCTCCCTTCTTGGTGTTGTTGATATCCTATACCGACGTGTGGGGTCTTTTCAGGGCTTTGATAGGCTCGTGGATGCATTAGCTTCCCTTGCCGAGCCCTTGTCCTGGGGTAAAATCGTATCTAGCCATGATTTTTCCTACCATGATTGCAGCGCTTGACATTTCGGGGACAAGGGGTGGAGTCCCTTGAGTCCCGTGTATAACAGATATGAGTTTGAACGATTGATAGTTGGATTCATCCCTGCCACTTAATTCAATGTAAGGAATGGCTTGCTCATGGTAGATGCAATGGTCTTCTTCTCCGCGGACCGTGACTAGTTTTCCTTCAATCATGAATTTTACATTTTGGTGGAGGCTTGAGGGTATTGCTCTAGCGACATGAAACCATGGGTGACCTAAAAGGAAGTTAAATGCAGTGGGAATATCCATTACTTGGAACAAAATTTTGAATGTGGTTGGACTTATTTGCATGTCAAGCTCAATTTCACCCATCGTTTCCTTCTTTGTCCCATCGAATGCTCGAACAGAAGTCTTGGCTGCTTGGATTTGGGACGTCTTTATTTTAAGACAACAGAGCGTCGCTAGTGGACATATGTTAAGAGCAGATCCATTGTCAATCAGTACTTGAGCAACGTGGGAGGCATTGCACTCGATTGATATGTAGAGGGCCTTGGTGTGTCCTCTACCCTTTTCAGGAATCTCTTCATCGGAAAATGCCATTTGATCTTTTAGAAGGATGGTACCAACAAACTCAAGGAGTTTGCCATGCTCAATCGTTTCAGGACATGTACTTCACTCAATACCTTCATCAGGGATTTTTAGTGCTTAGCAGACGTTTGAAGCAATTCAAGTAGAGAGATTTGTGCTGGTAATTTCCGCAATTGCTCCACCACATTGTATTCACTGGCTTTGACTACGACCAAAAAGTCCTTGGCCTCTTCATCAGCGACGGGTTTGGTAGGTTACATATTGGCTTGAGCATAGATTCGCTTAGACCTCGTGACTAAGCCAACGTCGAGGTCGTAGGATAAGGAACTGCATTGCTGCTTCACATTTATAAAGTTGGGGGATCTCAATAGTTATAAGTGTCTGAGCCATCGATGCTTGGGCTATAGCTCCTTTTTCCTCAAAGATGCCTTCAGGCGGGGTGGGATTTATCTTTTCCTTTCCCGTATTTCGTGCGGCAAACTCTTCATCCCAATTGATGACGACTCGTGATATAGTAGAGACTATGCCAGTGTGGCCGGCATGTACAATTATTCCAGCCTCCATCATTCTTGATATTCTTTTTTTCATTGTTGCTAAGGGTGGCACTTCATTGCTTGAATAATACCCAGCCTTTACTAGTCCTCGATAAATGTTGACGGTGTATGCTTTGTCATTTCCGATTCGATTGACTTTAGAACTGAATACCACATTTACTTTGTCGGTGTGGTCAGGGAGGGGATTACTCTAGACATTTGGTTTGGTGCTTTGAAATGAGAAAAATTTAGTGTCCAACAGGTTTTGGATTCGATTCTTAAGGGCAAAGCACTCATCAGTCAAGTGCCCTACTTTGCCCATGTGGGAGTCGCATTTTTTGGACAAGTCATAGTTGGAGAAGTTTTCAGTGTTGGGTCGTTTTAACTCGCACCTCGAGCGCGCGCACATCTCTCAGTGGTTGACTAAAGTACGATGTTCCTAGGACGCGTTGCCGACCCAAACGAATCATGCACATGCGGAAACGAAATAAACAATCCCCAGACAACACAAACATGTGATAGAAAAGCAGGACAACCAAATTTCAAACCAACACACTTTTATAAACAACCGAGGTTAGCCTACCAAGTTATATATACAATAGTCGAAGTCTCAAAAAGAAGTTCCTAGCTGACCCTACCCTGGACCCTATCTACTTGGGGTCCGGGTCTACCACGACACTCTCAAGGGGGTCAATTACTCCCTCGCTTGCAGCGGCGTTGACTGTAGCAGTGGGGACGTCGAAATCCTGCAGGGGACCTTCCCGGACCCCATTAAGCTCATGATGGAACCATGCCCTGAACTGATAAGGTACCAACTAAGGTAGGCCTTCATCGACCAAGATATTGGTCACGATGAGCTCATGGAGCTAGGGACTCCTGAGGATAGGGACGTTTGTACTTTGCTTGGTATACCCTCGAGGCTGTCCAAAACGGACCGGCTTTGCCTCCATTTAAGGACCTGAAAAGATTAAGCCCACCACAAGGTGAGACAATATTTTAGCGAGTTCACGCCCTAAACCCCGATTAGGGAGAAAATACGTCTAGAGGCAGTTTAATCACATAACCAATGAGACTCACCTCGCTTTAATTTCTTCCTACACGTCAACATAGTTTAAATAATAGATATGTGCAGTAATAACATTCAACAATTGGAACGCCTCAACTTATATCTCAAACCATCATAGGGGTTCCGATTATAAGGCCAAACCGTTATGACACGTCCCATTCCGTGCCACATAATTTTGTCTCATAATTAGGCGCGGTTAAAACACTCATTTGTGTGTTCCAATTGTTTACGGCCCCATGGGCACATCCTACTTGATGTTTGGCGATCTTCTGGCGTAACCAGACATCGTCTCGCCCCATCGAGCATGGCAACGTCTACCCCGATATGGCATTCTCGAAGGAGCATTGGTCCATCCTTTACCGCGATCCGGCATCCATTGTTAGGGGCATTCCATATAGGAGCGTACATCAAGTGACGGGTTTTCATAACTATCACACGTACACTCAATCCCGGCTAAAGACATTGTGCTTTGCACTCGGTAAAATAATCGTGTGTGAGTACACGGTCAGATCGAACCGGAAAAAAAAAGAAGTGATATCATTCCTTTTAAAAATCCACTATTTGATATATTACTTACAATATTTTTTGTGTCAAAACCGACACCTAGTATTTTCTAATTAAATACCAAAATTTCATAATTTTGAAATAATAACTAGAAATTAACAATCATCACTCAATTGCACAAATTAGCACTCTATTACATAAACCGATTACGCCACGATAGTCAGCACAAAGTTCTGATAACCAGCTATCCCGATATAATTTCCGAAAAATATTAAATAATTAAATAAATTGCAAAATTAATTAAATAAATGAAAATTAAATCAATAAATGGCTAATTAAGCTAAATACACTAATCTAACCACCTAATTGGACTTAGATAAGTAATGTACTAAGCTAAATAAATCCTACACTCTAATTAATCCTTAACTAAACTAATCTACCACCTAATTAGCCTAATTAATCAACTAAACCACTAATTAAATTAAACTAACCACCTAATCTAATCTTAGGCTAATCTAATTATCCACTAAGCATAATTAACCCCATAAGCAAGGTTTAGCAAGTAAATTTACCGGATTAGCGAGCCGGTGAGTTCACGGCGACGGCGATGCGGAGGCGAGCAAGACTTGGGCCTACGGCGGCGCCAAGGGAGGTCCGGAAGGGGCCGAAAATGGGCCATGAAGTCTCAGCCCACAGTTGAGAGTTCGGCTTCTGTCCAAGGCTAGAAGGGGCTGGTTGAGTGGTCCAGCAGTCGTGGGAAGGGCAAGGCAGAATGGCAGTGTGACTAGGGGCAGATGACGATTTGGATGGGCGATGGAGGAGCTCAAGCGGAGCTACACCTATGGCCAGGGGCTTCGAGATGGCGACCGGGTGACGAGCTGGGCTCACGGACAACGACGTGTGAGCGGGATGCAGTCAAGCGGCTTCAGCAGGCTTGAGTGGAGCTCGGCGATGCTCGGACGGCAAGGAGGGGCGGTCGGCGGCAGTAGGAGGCTTGGCTGGTTGGTTCTCTAGTTCTTGGCTTCTAAAACAACAACAACAATGGAGACCAAGGGAGGCAAGGAGGAGGAAGAAGAGCTTTTGTAGCTGAAGGGGGACCACAAAGCCTCAAAAGTCTTCACAAATATCCTAAGAACTCAAGTGGCTGCCCCACCACCTTCAGCCTTATCCCCTGTCCATTTTCCTTCATCAAACTTCCCAATAAGCCACAAAAGATGGTCCAAATTTTATGTATTCCTCTTCAATTTCACTTAAATTTTCCTTCAATTGGCCTCAAAACATTGGCCAACTTGCCAAGGTAGGTGCCCACTTTAAATTCCACATTTTTCCTTGCCACTTGATCCATCTTGAATGTCAAAATATCACACAAAAACGACCCTTTTAATTTTCCGGTCCAATAATGTCCAATTTTGATTTTTCACTGAAAATTCGAACTTGCCGAAAATTCTTCGGAGGATGAGTTGACATTTCTAAAATAAATCGTAATGTGACAAAACTTTCAATTTTTGAAATCGGGTTCAATTTTGTGGTTAATTTCAACCAGACGCGATTTTAGCGTGACCTAACTTACCGGGTAGTTTTTAGGAATTTTTAGCGCAATTAACCCGTGGTTATTTATTTTCGAGCCACATTGTACATCTTTACTTATAGGCGACTCTCGATTGTCGTAAAAATCTCAAGATCTCAAATATGAGCACATGGTACAGAGTCGACATAAAATCAGTTTAGTGCCGTTTGACATGAATTTTGCAATTAGGTGGAATCACCCACACTTTAATCACATGCCTATGTCGAATCGACCTATCTCCGGTCTCTAATCGATTTTGACGGTGTTGTATTGACCTTCGCAGTTTAGCACGGTCGAGCAGTCGATTTCTGGTCGAATTTTCAAGTCTGTCGCGTTTAGATTCCTTAACAGCTTCATCTGATAGATTAGTTATCTCATGAGTGATCAGCTTAGAGAAAAAGACTATAGGTGTGTCGATGAAAAGCCCAATTCATTTCATCGAAAATAGGGTTGAAAATTAGGATGTCACATTTTCTCCCATAGGATTGCCAGTACCTGGGATGGAGATCCAAGAAGCGGAGTAAATTGCCTCCTCTTGTTGTAACGTTGGGACGGTTGACGGCTAGTGGTTTATCGTTGTCCCACGCTTATCTGAATGGTCGGGGGATGACTAGTGTTTGTGGTGTAGGTCGCATTGACATCCACCAGGGGTTCTTTATCTTTTTTCATGTTAAGCCTTCTACTTGCGAGTACAGGTTCAGTGAACCAAAAATCCCTCAACCTTATCTTGATTTGCTCCCCTACTGGAATGAGTTAATTAAACGATTCGTCAACCGTAGTTATCATTTGATTGCAATACTCATAGGGGAGGGTTTTGATAAACATCTTTCTCAGCTCGAAATTGATTGGTTCAGGATTGATTTGGGCGGCTAGATTTCTCAATCTAATGGCATATTCTTTGAATGATTCATACTTTTTCTTCTTGGTGTGCTCAAGATTCTCACGAGAAGGGATAATGTCCATTATGAACATGAATTGCTTGAGGAATGCCTCACTCACTTTGCTCCATGTTTCAAGGAGGTTCATGTTCTTCATGACGCACCACCTTAGGGCAGGGCCATTCGAACTAAGTACATTTGCAAATGAGCCATTGGGCAAGTCGTGCCGTCATACTTTTCAAATTCGGGCATTTTGAGTTTTTCCTGTATTTTGACTTTGGAGTAAATGGAGAGGTCTATCAGAGTATGATCTTGGAGGCATTGTAGTTGTTTCAACCTCTTCTCAAGCTTCTCGTGGCATTTGTCATGCTCAGTTTTAGACAAACTGTCTGACTTAGCTCTCTCAATTGAGGTTTGGTGCGGATCATCCTCCAATTCGAGCATGTTATCGTCGGTATCTCCACCTTGATCACCCCCGATGGACGATTGTGGTAACAATACTTTGATTGGGGCCAAGGCGGGAGTAAGTTTGCCCTAGATGGAGTCTATCTACTTCAAGAGTTGTTGAAGCATATTAAAAACTTGCTTCATTTCGCTTTCCACAATCGCAACATGGCTTGGTACATTTTCTTCAGCTATTCTTGCTTTTGCTTTTGAGCGAGTTTGGATCGGCGAACGTTGACGTTTCATGATTACCTGGTCATGAATAAACAAGCATGTTTAAACACAAGGTGTAAATAGAGAGTTAGTTCATGATGACGACCTAATCCAATTTCTTTTTTTTTTATTAATGAAAATGTAGAGGATTTCCTAAGCATGAATTGAAAAAAGGCATGTGACATGTCAGCATGAACTAGAAAGATATTCAATTTGAAAGACGACGAAAGCATGAACTAAAAACAAATTTTCAAAAAAAAAAAAAAAAAAAACCTCTATCCTTTTTGAAACAAAAGAAAATTCTTGTGGAAAAGAAGTTTGTAACATGCTAAAAGCACCAATTGAAATAACTTCTATTGCAATTTTTTTTTCAATTTTTTTATTATTATTTAAAAAAAGAAGAAAAAAAAATTTATAACAATTACTTCCAAATTTAAATGACCGTAGTATTAAATCCTAGACTAATCATGGATCGCTCAATATATATAGGAATGTAAGTAAATTGCAAAGTGCACAAATAAAAACTATCTTTACGCGAGAAAATTGATGATAATCTCAAAGACATGCACATGATAAGTGCGGCTTGATGTCTAACTAAGAGGGTTAGAGAAATTAAGAGGGTGTCTGCCCATTGTAGTCTCGCATTGGTATCATACCCTCTTAACCTCAGCTCTATTTAAAGAAATTCGGGAAAAAGAAAAGCAACCTCTACATCATAGTCTTGTGTTCAAGGTTGTATCTTTCTTAACACCATCCTAAATATCCTATGGCGGCCCAAGTCCGGTGGCTAGGTTATGTGTGCCATGTGTAGTGCCGAAACATTAAAACATGTGTAGCATTTTGTAATCACAAAACATTCTATTTTAATCACGACCTCTAAGTTACTGACCTACATAAAGAAAAAATAAAAACAAGTCAGTAAAGTGCTTAAACAAGATAAAATGGCCTAAGTTCTCAAATGTTTCCTAGCAAAGTCACCAAGTTGTCGCGACCTCTTTTTTTCAACGCCCGATTAGGCAAGCGCCTGTGGAAGTTAATTGTTCGGCTAGGTCTATTAGGTTTAGCCTAGACTCTCCAAGCCCACCAATTCATGGCTTAATGGTTTAATATTTTTTATCTATAAGTTAAGGAGTTGCCATTAATCAATTAGGGATGGGTTGATTAGAAACCCAAGCAAAATACTTGGGATGAATTTTTGTTCCCGCGCAGCCAGAGAAACTAGGTTCGGGGATTTGATTACACTAATCAATCACTAATGCCCTTTTCGGTACATAATCTTGTTTAAACCTTAAGGTTTTTTGAATTTTGAGGGGTTTTCTATGCATTTGTGGAGAGAAAACCTTTTTTTGGGTCTTTTTCTATTTCTTGAACATAAAAAGCATTTTTTTTTTTTTTGGATTTTCAATCTTTCTATGAAAATATTAATCATTTTTGGATTTTTTTTTTTTTTTGGAAAATTAGGAAAACAAGGGATATTTCTAGATTTTTTGATTTTCTAAAAATAAATTATTTTTTAATTATTTTTTGATTTGATTTGATTTGATTAAAATATTATTTTTATTATAATAATATAATATATTAAAAAATGACTGGGTTGGGTTCGACCTGGGTCTTCCACCCAAGACTCGGACGGGCTTGCAACGCGAGCCTGGCCTAAGATTTTTTCTTTTTTTAAAACATAAAACCCCAAACCGATTTGGCATGTTTTCGTTAAGAAACTCCGACCCAAAGGTTACCCGATCCATGCGTACAAACCCAGCCCAGGGAACCCTACTCGAACGATGACTCGGACCGACTCGACTTTGTAGCCGCGACCGATTCCCGCAAAATCCCTACCCGAACACTAACCCATGCCCGACTTGTGACATCCCGAATTTTCGACCCCGTCTCGATAAAATGAAATGGGCTTTTCACCGACACGCCTATGGTCTTTTTTCTCTGAGCTGATCACTCATGAGTTAACTGACCTATTGGGTGAAGCCGCTTAGGGATATAACTGCGGTAAAATCCCTAAAAGCTACTCGGTAGGTTGGATTGTACTAAAATTGCATTCAGTTGATTTTAACTATGAAATTGAACTCGGTTTCGGGAATCGAACGTTCAAGCGTGTCATGATTTATTTTTATGATTTCGTCTCATCTTTTGTGAAAATTCCATCGAGTCGGGAATTTTGCGGAAAAATTCAAATTGGACAAAAAGAATTTTTCTAAATTCGGATGGGCTGTTTTGTTGTGATTTTTGGTCACTAATTTGTTTTGTTTTGTGGAGAAAATGGTGGAAATTCGTAGGGAAGCTTTAGGGGGATAAATTGGTCACCAAATTGAATTAATTGGTGAGGAAATTGAGAGAAAAGAGCTGGAAATTCGTATGGGCACATTGGCAGCCATTTTTGGCTATTAAATTGAGTTGTTATGTGAAGGCTTGAAGGGAAATTGTGTGGGTTGCTGCCATGGCTTTTTGGGGGCCATTAAATTGAAGTAATTAGTGAGAGATTTAAAGGAAATAAAGGGGAAATTCGTAGGGCTACTGAAGGAAGGCTTTTTGGCCTTTAAATTGGCTTGAATTGGTGAAGAAATGAGGGAAAAATCACCATTGGTTGTTGCCTTGATTTCCTTGGCTAGCTGAAGACTTTGTGGCTGCACTCAAGTGGAGGATATTGACCTTGGAAGCTCATTGGCTACTGCCTTGACCTCCTCTCCCCTTTGTCCGCTCTCTCCCTCATCTCTTCCCCAACTTGAACGTGCGACCAGCCCCTCCTTTCCAGTAGAACAGCTTCTGTTTATGCTTTGCTTCATCTTCTTCTTCATCCTCCCTTTCTTTGTTGTTGCCACCTCCTCTAATAAGTGAGATTAGACTTAAGACGAATTAGTGGTAATCTAGTTTGGTTATATTAGTCTTAAGATGGGTTAATATTAATCTAATTAGTGAGATTAACACTAATGAGGATGGATTAGTCCAATTCAGTGGATTTTCCTCAAATATGGTTTCTGGACCCTCGCCATTTGCCATTTTTGTGGATCAAAATGTGTTAATATTTTGAGGTTGATTCCTTCTTGAAAAATGTTTTAGACATCTTCAGCTATAACATATATTTTACTCAAGATTTTATGGATTTAAAATAATATGATTTCAACCTCGTGAAAAACAAAACAGAACCTCTATTTTTGCTGGAACTGGTAACTTTTTGGGATTCTATGGATTTTTAATTTTTTGGTGACCCGGGAACCGCCGTACAGTCGGCAGCCGGCGGCGTAAACCCAGGGCGAACTAAGCCACCACCACAGGCCCAGCCACGGGTGAGTCACGCAATGGGGACGCGGGGTTTTGAACCCCTCCCCTCTCGGTGAGGGAAGAGAGTTCTAACCATCGCGGCCACCACGGGTGGTAGTAGATTCTATGGATTTTCATAAACTCTTAGGGTTTGAATTTTGAAAGGGTTCTTTCACAAAAGTTGTTTGTCACATCTTGTAGTTTAACATAGTCAACTTTTAGATCAAACGAACAAGTTTTGGATCTCAAATCAAGTTGATTTTGGAAAACGTGATTTCTGGAAATGGACTCAGTTTTTGTACTGGATTGAGAGATTTAATGGGCTTAATATAGAAATATCTAGGTTAAGGTGTCTTCATGAAAAATGTTCTTTTTTGTGTCCTTTATAACATATTCAAATTTGAGAATTTTCCAAACTCTTTTGATTAGGTTTTTGGGTTTAAACTTGGAGATGCGTGAGTGGACTATTTTTGCCGATTAGGACTGGTAGTAGTTTGTGATTGTTCTTGATGCTTTGCTTGCTAGAAATTGCATATTTGGTGATGTGGTTGACCTATGATATGCTTGGAACTTGTGCTTGATGAGATGTGAATGGTTGTGCTATGGTGATGGTTTATGGTCATGGCAAAGGATGGTTATTGAAGGGTGATACGTGTGGTGTTGAGGAAATCGAATGGGTTGTGAGCAGGTAAAGGATAAGTGCTACACGATAAGGAAACTTCATGTGAGCCACCTCTAGCTCCTTGTACTATTGCTTATTGTAGTCAAGGGCTAAGTGCTACATGGTGACTTGAGTCACATGGGAGCCACCTTTAGAACTTTGAGCTAGTGCTTTGTGTAGTCAAGGGCTAAGTGCTACACGATAGCGAAACTTCATGTGAGCCACCTCTACAACCTTGAGCTATTGCTTTGTGTGGTCAAGGGCTAAGTGCTACAAGATAACGTAACTCCGTGGGAAGCCACCTCTAGAATCTTGAGTTTGGATATTGTGTTTGGATATTGAGTGTGGATGGAACCATTGATGAGATATCAGCGCCTGATTATGGGAGGAAATTGTGTGCCACAGAATGTGACGTGTTGTAACGATTTGGCCTTATAATCAGGATTCCTGTGATTGATTGATATGTGAAAGTAAGGTGTTCCAATTGTTGATTATATATCTTGCGTTTATTAGTGCATATGAGAGGCACTAATGTGTAGGAAGGTGCTGAGGCAGGGTAAGTTCTGAGTGATGCATGTTTAGGATGTCTCTGAGTGAATTCTTGTCCTAATCGGGGTTTAGAGTGTTGACTCACTAAGATTTATAATCACCCCGTCGTGGTTTACAATTTTATAGGTCCCTAGTATGGAGATACCGAAGGGTGTCGTAGAGGATCACGAGCCAGAGTCGAAGGGATCCAGAGTATAGGTTGTCCGGTAGTTCTTTGAGATAGACCTTTAGTGTACAAACTTGTAGGACTGACTTGGCTTGTATATAAAGCGTGCATTGTTAAAATGGATTGTCTTTTTTTTTTTTTTCTATCCCATGTTTGATTGTTGTCAGGATGTTTGTTTAGTTCGCTTCTGCATGTGCATAAAATGAATGAGTCGACGACGTGTCCTGGGAATGTCGAAAATTTTAGTCGACCGCTGAGGGATGTGAGTGCGCTCGAGGTTTATGGCATGACACGACCTGACTCCAACAGTTGTGGCTGTCTCTCCGTGATGTAGAAGCCGTAACGGACAATGTCGCTCGTCCGTGCCCAGCCGTCGAGCTTTGTCGGTGCGACGGCTGCTGACCCAAGGCCGACAACCCAACTCTCGTCTAGCCGGCCACTACTGCCGACCATTGTCGCCGGCCACCGAAAATTCCGATTGCGACGTCCAACCCTCTCAGGCAAATCGTTGAACACTTGGGGTTTGTCTGCCGAAGCAAATTGCTCGGGCTAATCGGCTAATTGGGGTTCAAAATCGTGTTGGGGGTTGCGACGGACGACAGGTGAGGGTGACGGACAGCCGTAAGGTGGTCGGAACTCGCATAAGGCGGATAGCCGCGAGCTCCATCCCGATGTTCCCAAAACACAAAGGAGGGATGAAAACCCTAGCTCACCGAGGGAGGAGGTGCGGCGGTGGGTCACCGGCCGCGGTGCAAATGCGGTGGTTGGTGGCAGCTTGTCCCTCTCTCTCCCACATGAACCTTAGATTTGGACTTCCTTGCTCGCAGCCTCTCTAGAATCGCAAGGCTTCTTCTTCCGATCTCGCACGACCCGCCCCTCTCTCTCCAGCCTCGGCGTCTCTTGCTCGGCGTCTTTCTCTTCTGCCGGCCTCGACTACTCCTGCTCAGCACCTCACTCCGGATCTAACCCCCTCCGCCTCTCACTCAACCTGATCCTCTCTCGCTTCGGCTGACCTCGGATCTCAGCCTGCTTGTCCTCGAGCCTCCCTTGAAATCTCTCAAGGGAGGTTATCAAAGTTGGCAACCCGTGATCCTCCTTGGTGTGTCCTCTTAGGGCTCCCCCTAACGCCCTATTTATAGGCAAGGGGAGCCGGTTGACGAAGGATGGGCCAGCGGTCTTTGGTGCGACGATCGGCCTCCCTTCGTCAGCCGAACCAATGTCAACTTAGCCGCCCACCTGCATACCCCGCTTCGCATTGAAGGCATGTCTCTCTTAGCTGTCGGTTTGCCCTCGTCGTAGCTCGTCCTTTGGTGCATAGCCGGCCTCTGCGCGTGAGGCACAGAGGCGACAGAGGAAGAAGAAAAAGGAGGGGCCGGGCCAAGGAAAAGAAAAAGGGATGGGCCTGGGGGCCCGCACGGGGGGGGAGGAAGAAAATGAAAGGGGCCGGGCTCAAGGGCCCAACCCCAGCGACTGTCGCTTCACTTTTTTTCACTTTTTTTTAAAATATTTATTAAATTACCTGAAAAAGCGAAAAATAAAATAAAATAGGGAAAAAGCTTTATGGATGCAAAAATAGAAATCAAGGCCTAATTAAATAATCTAATCAAAATTTAAGTGTCGACAACTTTCTCCTGAGGTGCTCTTGATTAGGTTGACAGATACTTCGTTGCATGTGGTGATTTAGATATTAATCCTAGGTTTAGTCGGGTTTTGAAGTTTTCTTTCTTTGAAGGTAGCTAGCCAGTTTTTCTATTCTGACTTTGGTGGTTATTGTTATCCTCTGACCTTATTCTTGTGCTATAATGTGCATTCCTGAATGTATATTTAAAGCCTTTCTTATGATGCATTTGTTCATAGGTCTCTGGCTACACTTTTGACTACTTTCGATGGGGTGTGTTGGTTTAGGCTACGCATGACAACGTTTCTTAGCTGGGGAAGAGTTTTTTTTCAAAAATAGTTCTTTTCTATTTCTATTCCAGGGAACAATTTTTGAGTAAAAGAACATGTTTGGTAACTATACAAAATTTCTACTCTTGGAATAGAATAAGAATTTTTTTTTTTTGGTCGATTAATAGAATAAAAATAGAAATGCATTTGGTAACGCAACAATTTTTTTTTTTTTTTTTTTGTATTTATTCGTTTTTTATTCTTGCTCACGGATTGCCGATGCCAATCGCCGATCCGCCACCAGCCATTGCCGCTTGCCACCGCCGCCGCACGACCGCCGCCGTCGATCGTCACCATTGACCGCCGCTACACAGCCCATCAGCCGCCGACTCCCGTGGGCCGCCGGCCGATGGGTTGTGCGGCGGTGGTCGGCAGTGGTTGGCGATGACGGCGATGGCCGGCGATCGCGGTGGGCGGCAGCCGGCGGATGGGCGGCGGTCGGCGGCGCGGGCGGTGGCGAGGCTGCGGGCCGGGCGTCGGCGGTGGCTTCGAGCGTTGGAGATGGCAGCGGCAAGAGAGAGAAATAAAAGAAAAATAAAAAGAAAATTGACTTATTTTTAGAAATTGTTCCTGGGAACAAGAAGCAACTTTTTTTTTTTTTTTTTAATTTCTCGTTTCTGCTCCAAATCTATTCCCGGGCTAACTTTCTATTTCGGGGAATAGAAAAACAACTTGGCGTTACCAAATAGATTTCTGTTCTTTTTTTGTTCTAGAGAACAAAAGAACAGAAATCCAGAAGAATAGAAACGTTACCATGCGCTGCCTTAATCATGCGTGTTGCACATGGACAATGAGAGACTTAATTGTGCTTGTGTGATCCTGCACTTTCGTTTGCCATTTGTTGGTCATAATCCACTAGCCATCTCCAAAGGTGGTTTGCTATACTTCTGAATTTAGTATGGTTTTTATATTCTCACAGCTAGGGGCGTACAACCGGACCGGGTATATCTAGGAATTGGACCAGCCCACCCAAAAAACAGAGTTGGGAACTGGTTTGATCCGGTTCGAGAACCGGTTCCAAGTGTATACCTACCCGAGAACCGGATCAGCCATACCGGTTTGGGAGTCGGTTTTGTAAGCTCAACTCCAAAAGTCCAAAACCCAAAATGAACGCAATTATTGAAGGTATGAGGCGTTCTCGTGCATTTCCTTAGGTACCTATGTTATAATAGTCCAGTTCTATGGGGTAAAATGATCTCAAAATCGGATCAACTGAGTTCACTCTTAATGATTCATATGTTTTATTGTTTTCTTTGTTTATTATCCTTATTGTCAAAACAAGGAAGTTGCAGACATCATCAAAAGCCTTCTATTGGAGATTATAACTCTTGCTACTTTATCATCATTAACCTTGTGGATCCTTAGTTTTTTGTCTAGTCAAAAAGTTCATATACTTATTGTTTACAAGTGCTTAATGTTTTAATAGAAATTAGGAGGATTACGTTGTTTTCTTGAGTATTAATGTAAAATCTGAAGCCGTATAGGATATCAGACGTGTGCAAAATAGGTTCGAGTAGAAACAGAATTAATCCTGGAACCGAACTAGAAAAATAGGGTGGTTTGGGTATGGGGTTTAGTGCAAATACGGTTGGTACAGGGTCCAAAAAAGGGGAATTGGTTATACAAGGTTGGGTACAGGGTCCAAATCTGGAACCTACCCATCCTGGATCCGATCACCCTTGCTCGCAATGGTGGGTGTTCCAATTTGGCATCCCTTCTTTTGGCGACTTTTTTGGGTCTTGACAAATTTTCTTGAAAATGGGTTCCATTTCTTGGCTTTACATTCAGCTGATCACACCAGCATTTAAATCAATTCACTGGAAACGTATATGGGTCCTTTCGTCTAGCGCACTTGGACTTTATGGACATGAGTCTCAACAAGTTCTATGGAGAAATCTCAATAAACGGGGGAAGTTGCATGTGTTTTAGTGATCTAAGAATTGCTAGAAAAAGCATCACTGGCATCGGGGATGAACTTCTGACCATCTTAAAGCTAGCAGTCGCTTTTTTGTATATGCTAATCCCCAACTCAGTCCGTCAATGGAAATGATTTCGTTCAATTGTTTTCCATAATGTTCAAGAAGAGATGCAAAAGCTTCAAGCCGTTCACTGGATCAATTTGTAGAAGATGTTGTCTGATAAATGATGTTGTTCTGTCGACCACATGCAATTTCTTTAATGAAAATTAGTCCTTGCAGCTATTTTGATTAAGGCCCGAACTTTTATTTCAATTCATCGTTTCGCTCTCTGATGCGTTATCTCCTTTTGAATTTAGGAGATTTTTGACCAGCAATTTGAGTGCTTAACCCACATCCGCATGACTAGGAGGACTTCATTTTGTTCACGCCCATGTTAATATAGGACTGCCTTTTTCGGAATAAGTAAAACCTGAACTTTCTGGCATCTAGATTCATTTGTATAGAGAAGACAGCTGAACTCAGGTGATATTTCAAACTGTTTTTGTATCCAGTCTTAATCAGACTAGTGTCATTAGAGTTAGAAAATATGACTATTATATCAATGTAAAGTCGATGTATATAGTGTTTATCATCTTAAAAGCGAAGGGCTCATGTCAAGTTCAAATAAAATATTTATAAGAAGTCTAAAATCTTGTCCATTGTTAGTCCTCTTATATAATTTATTTCAGATTTATGCAGATGTACCATTTACATGCCAAAGAGTTTAAAAAAATGCATCCTTTTAGAGTGCATTCAATCAGAAACTAATTGTTTCTAATCATGGCCATCCACCATAACTTTGTTTCGTGTAACTTACTACCGGCTGTGTAACCTAACCCAAAGCGCATTCGGTCAGTTCCTATTCCAAGTGCTACTGCATGTTGCTACTGCATGAGTCTTTACTGGAAGTTTAGTAGTTTTTGATTGCTCCAAAGAGAATATGGCTGTAGAGGAATTCCAAACTTCGTTTTCATAAAAGCTTCGAACTTAAAAGTGCTTAAATTAGGAGGATCATCGGTCAACAGCAGTACAATGCTTTGTCTCAGAAAAAATGCAAGTTTTGTGCTGTTGCTACCTTATAATATGAGTGTCAAGGCAGACGATATCCTGGCCCCCAAAATCTTGAGGCATTTAAATCATGATGGTTTGGTTTCGCTCGGCCTAGCTCCATTGTCGAATACAAGTGTAACTCATTTGTGGCTTAGCTCACCATAAACCATCTTTTCTGTTTTTCAGTGAAGTGAACTTATGTTGCCTTGCGCAAAACATGTCAGAACAATTTTCCCTCAAGTGCTTTATCTGGAAAATAGTAAACAGTCTTTGAGATCTCAGAGTTCTGTGAATTTGAAATAGGAAACCACATTAGACCAACGTTTGACCCTGCCCTTGTCAATCCCAGCAAAAATCAACAATGTAAAATCAAAGTTGCAGATAACTTTGTGAACAAATAGTATAAGGGGAACGATAAAGTAAAAACTATTCCAATCGAGAAGTAGCAACGAATTATGTTCCCCCAACCTTCTCCAGTGGTTGGACAATTCAATTTTTATTCTTGAATGTACTTCATACCTTAGAAGAAAGGCGTCAGTCAATATGCAATGTCAAGAAAGAACAATCTTGTGGCAACAATCAACTTTTTCATTATGCCAAATAGCATCCACAATCCACATACATGTGTTCCACGAGTTAATGCTTGATGATGCATTGCCATTGTCAAATAGGAAAACCACAGGAAAAATAAGTTCGAGGAAAGATTTACGCATCTTTCGGGGCCTGAGAAAAATCAACATCCAGATCATAAGAGAAAAAATGGCCATGGATTCACAACCCACGATGTTAAGTCACTAATTTCACCACTAAATTTTTGTTGTGAGAAGTAAAATTCTACATAAGTAACTTACAATTTACTTGAAGTTGGAAAATTCCTACTCTGGTTATCACAAATGGAGCTCAGTCTGTAAGTTATTGGTAAAATACTATGTTCACCGCTCGATTTTTATTTTGAATGGTGAATATACCGAAAGGTTGATACTCTACTATTGCATTGGACTTCCATAAGTTACTAACATTGTTGGTAAATTATTACTAACGTGGCTGACCAACAAGATTTAAACTATACTAGCCACACTAGGAAAATCATTAATTTCATAATTTCTTGCTCAGCTGACTAGATTCGCCTATGAATAATAATGCATCCTACCCAATCTTTTAAGCATGTCCTGGAGAAGATAAGTGTAAAAAGCTACAAGGTGTTCACGCACATGCATGAAAGGCATTGAACTGTTCGACCTCTACTATCAAATGTTAGCAGGTCTTTAGTCTAGTTTGATTCTAGAAACGAAGCACTGCTCCATTTACAACGTTCAAAGTAGCTTAATAATGATGCTAAGAAATTCATCGAGGAGGATGGGTGGAATTCCCAGGTCATGAAGAAGCCTATGTTCTTGGTCAAAGTATCGGTGCTACAATCTCAAAGTCGAAAATAAGAGATAACGCTACTTTCTTCACTAATTAATGTCCATGATCCTATTGTCAAATATCAGTAATTTAGCAAGCAAAACAATGCTGACATCGGAGAAAACTTGGTTTAGAAAGTTGTGTCAAGTCTACCATTTGCTTCCAAATATACGAGACTCTGTATAATTAAAACATTACTCTTTTGTAAAAGTTGTCAATACTTGAAACATTATAATCAGAAGCATTCAAACTCTAAAATGGATGCTAAAATTTATTACTTCGTTAAACAAAATATGGTTAAAGGTTCATACAGGTACATTTTTATCCTGCTCTTTTCTAAAATAGATTTTTAGTTAACGATTACATAGTTAAAAAAAGGGTGGCAAAATCATTAATATATTTATTTATTTTCAGCTAGTAGCTACAAAGCAATATCCTATTCCTCAAAAAGGACAAAGCAATGGCTAGAGATCCATAAAAATTTTCAAAAAGAAAGTTAGCCATGTAAGAAAGGCAATAATTTCATGTTAACGTGAGAAGAAAATTAAAAGAAAAACCATTTTAACATTAGGAATCTCTCTTTTACACTATAGTATAAGTTGACAATAGAATTGTGCCCCTTTTTCCACCCTCTGTGCATGGTCTCTCGCAGTGAACACCTTTGAAATCTTATTACCAATCCATCAAGAAGAATATTCCGTTAGCGCAAATCTCTAAATTTCACGGTTTTATGATAGAATTAGTATATAAGCATACCAGCCCAAAAGAAAAAGAGAGAACCAGCATGCGTGTGTGGATCGATCTCATAAATATCCCTCAAGAAGTTAAGATCTTCGGGAAATAGAATAGACATGTGCCTCCTCAAGAAGTCAGGGTCTCTCGGGGTTTCATGTGTGGTAATTTTGGATCAGTACGTGTTACAATGGTTCATGGGAAGTCATGGTCTTTTTGGACTTTTATTGGTGATATTTGGCTCTAAAATTTCTAACTTACCGTATGGGAAGGGTAATGGAGCAATTTTCCTGCCTTTTCCTTTTTTGACTAACAAGTCTTCAACTTTTAGTGCTATGTAAGAATGGTTTTTCAGGGGGCCTGCCTTGGATCTTTGGTGGCTATTGCAGGGTAATGTCATCAAGACCAGGGTTGTTTCCAACCAACAAGACCTACCTACGCCTGTTCACTAGCTTGGCAAGCTGCCAGGCTACCTTCCTCATTTTAATATGCCGGTGCTCACACGCCCTGCTTCTCCTCAATGGATCCTGTATCTTTTTCAAGCCCAGGCCCAAGCTCTACCTTTGAAGTGTTTTATATTTGAGGGATGCCGAGATCCGCACAGCACCTTAGACGAAGTAGTTTAATGTCGTACTTAGGAAGAAAGTCTTCAACTTTTAATGTCATGTAAGAATGGCTTTTCTTTTGAAGTAGTGCAAGAAATGGCAAATGGAAAAGAAAAAAATGTAGCCAAACTTTAAGGAGGTAAAGTGTGAAAAGTTGGAGAGTCTTCGTACACGAACACAGCATAAAGCTCCTTATTGTAAGTGACACTCTTCACCCATAACCTCTCCCTGTCAAGCGCTTCGAAGGCATACTGTAATATTTGGCTTTCTAGACTTGGTCAAGTGAAGTGGCTTATAAAAAAGAAAAAAAAAAAGAAAAAGAAAGAGAAGACCACTTCATTTAAAACGCAAAGACATGACCGAGAGAAAAAGGGGGAGAAGAAAGAGTGAGTGATCGCAAACAGAGAGGAAAAGAAGAGAAGAAAGAAAGGGAAAGAAAGAGAAAGAGGGAGAGAAAGGAAAAAGGAAAAGGCTTTTGTGCGTGGGCTCCTAGTATAACAGTTTTTAGACTATTATGAAAATAACAGTTTATTATAAATTACAAACTCTTAAAGTAGTAGGCCCCACAACAATTTATAATAATTATTATCTTTTGAATAAACTGTTATTCTCATAATAGATTGAAAACTATTACTTTATTATTTCTCTTTGTATGTACATGCCCCAAGTCGGATTAACACCGTTTCAACACGTCAAGTAAGGATTCAAGCTCTTTGTTCTTCTAATTGGAGTGGCTTTCGGAATTATGATGCAAATTCGAAATTGCATGAAATTAGAACTGCAAAATTTGATTTTGGAGTTGTTTAGTTGTGGAATTATTATGTAAATGATGAATTATGGTGTAGTGGAGTTGTGGCATCCTGAATTTTGACCCCGTCTCAATAAAATGAAATGGATTTTCACCGACGCGCCTATGGTCCTTTTTTTTGAGTTAATCACTCACGAGTTAACTAACCTATTAGGTAAAGTCGTTAAGGGGTATAACCACGGTAAAATCCCTAAAAGCTACTCGGTAGGTTGGATTGGACTAAAATCGCGTCTAGTCGATTTTAACCACGAAATTGAATTCGATTTCGGGAATCGAACGTTCGAGCGTGTCACGATTTATTTTTAAGACCTCGTCTAATCTTTTGGGGAAATTCTGTTGAATCCGAGATTTTGCGGAAAAATCAGTTTTCAGAAAAATAAGTGAAATTCGGATGGGTAGACCAACTTGGATTTTTCTACCCCAATTAAGCTTGTTTTTGGGAAATTAAAGTTAGAAAAGTATTTGGGAGACAAAGGGATAGAGCATGAAGACTTTGGAGGCATCTCAATTCCCTTCCCCCTTAATTCTGGTCCTGCGTTTTTCTTCAGGTTGTTGCCACAACTCCACGCCAACACATACACCAGCACACGTCTCAGCCAACAACCGCAGCTGAGCAGCCCCTCACGCCGACGTTCCACCGTTCAGCTGCCACGTCCCCCACCTGCAGCATCTCACCCCCTTGCTGCCCTCACCATTTCACCCGTCAACCCCACACACCACAGACAGCTCACCACAGCTGCGCTTCGCCTCCACTAGCAGCACCACCCCAGCGCAAACTCCACCGCAGCTCAGCCCCGTAAACAGCCGCCGAAACCAGCAGCTTCAGGACTGAATTCCAGCAGCAAGCCTTGGGCTTGCAAGGCCGTTTTAGCCGGGTCCGAGCCTCCGTTGGTGATGCTGTTGACATGGGATCTCACTGCCGTCGTGCCACCATTGCCGTGAACCCGTCGGCTCGCTAATCCAGTGAGTTAACTCCCTAATCTTTGATTAGGTTGTTAATTACACTTCGGGGTTAGTTTAGTGTTAATTAGCTTAATTAGATTAGTACTAAGTGAGATTAGCCTTAAGATGGATTAGTGCTAATCGATAATGGTTAGATTAGCCTTAAAATGGATTAATGTTGATCTAATTGGTGAGATTAGCACTAATGAGGAGGGATTAGTCCAATTCAGTGGATTTTTCTTAGATCTGGATTATGGACCCTCATCGTTTGCCATTTTTGTGGATCGAAATATGTTAATATTTTGAGGTCGAGTCCTTCTTAAAAAATGTTTAAGACATCTTCAGCTATGATATATATTTTACTCAAGATTTTTAGGAATTTAAAAGAATGAGATATCGGTTTCGTCATTTACACACAGAACCTCTGTTTGTGCTGAAACTGGTGACCTTTTGGGATTCAAGGGATTTTTATCATCTCTTATGGTTCAAATTTCAAAATGGTTTCTTCACGAAAGTTATTTTTCAAATCTTTTAGTTTAACACTCATATTTTAGATCAAACGGACAAGTTTTAGATCTCGAACCAAACTGATTTTGAAAAATAGACTTTCTGGAAACTGACACAATTTTTGTACTTGATTGAGTGATTTAATGGGCTTAATATAGCAATATTTGGGTTAAGTTGTCTCATTAAAAATGTTTTTTTATGTGTTATTTACAACATATTCATATTTGAGAATTTTCCAAACTCGTTCGGTTGGGTTTCTGAATTTAAACTTGGAGACGGGCGAGTGTACCGTTTCTACCGGTTAGGACTGGTAGTAGTTTGTAATTGTTCTTGATGCTTTGCTTGCTAGAAATTACATATTTGGTGATGTGGTTGACCTGTAATGTGCTTGAAACTTGTGCGTGTTGAGATGTGAATGGTTATGTTATGGTCATGGCAAAGGATGGCCATTGAAAGGCGGTATATGATTATGTGATGACCATTGAAAGATGAGGTGACATATGTTGTGCTGAGGAAACCAAATGGGTTGTGAGCCGGTAAAGAACTAAGTGCTACATGACAACGAAACCTCGTGGGAGCCACTTCTAGAAACTTGTACCGTTGCTTATTGCAGTCAAGGGCTAAGTGTTACATGGCGACTTGAGTCACATGGGAGCCACCTCTAGAAGCCTTGCATTACTATCATGCATAATAAAAGGCTAAGGGCTACACGATAATGTAACTTCGTGGGAGTCACCTTTAGAACCTTGTACTGTTGCTAATTGTGGTTAGGGACTAAGTGCCACACGATAACGGAACTTCGTGGAGGTCATCTCTAGAACCTTGAGTTTGATTATTGAGTTTGATTATGGAGTTGGGATATTGAGAGTGAATATTGGGTGTGGATTGAACTACCGATATGAGATAGCCGCGCCTGATTATGAAACGAAATTGTGTGGTATGGAATATGACGTGTCATAATGATTTAGCCTTATAATCAGGACCCTTGTGAGTTATTTGATGAGTGATGCGATGTGTTACAACTATCGAATGCACTTACTGAATGCATATGCTTTATGAGATGCACTAATGTGCAGGGAGGTGCTAAGGTGAGGTAAGTCCTAAGTGGTGCATGTTTAGGACACCTTTGAGTGAATTCTCATCCTAACCGGGGTTTAGAGTGTTGAGTCACTGAGATTTATTCTTACCCCGTCGTGATTTACAATTTTTCAGGTCCTTGGTCTAGAGATATCGGAGGGTGTCGTGGAGGATCCCGAGCCGGAGTCGAAAGGATCGGGAGTATAGGTTGTCCGGTAGTTCTTTTGGGGCAAACCTTTAGTGTACAAACTTGTAGGACTAAGTTGGCTTGTATAAAGCAAGATTTGTTCATGAAATTTGATTGTCTTGCTTTTCTATCCCATGTTTATTGTTGTCCAAGTATATGTTATAAGTTTGCTTCCGCATGTGCAATAAAATGTTTGGGTTGGCGACACGTCTGGGAACGTCACAATTCTATTGACCACTGAGGGATGTTCGCGCGCTCGAGGTTTGAGGCATGACATGAGTTGTGAGATTTTATGGGAATTGATTTGAGGTAATGGTTTAGTCGAAGCAAAATATTAGAGTTTTGTGCTCAAGTTTTGCGTTGCGATAACTTTGAATAATTGCTTCGGGCGAGTGATTTATTGGCTCATCAGATTCATTTTGTTTGCAATTATGCCTAGAAGTCAAAAGTGCTTAAATTAGGAATATCACTGGTCATCAATTTATCTCGAGAAAAGATTCTGCAACACGAAGCTTTGTCTTAGAAAGAATGCAAGTTATGTTCTAGTGCTACTTTATATTTCAAAAGTGTCAAGGCAGACGCTATCCTGCCCTCCAAAATGTTGAGGCACGTAAATCATGATGGTCATGTTTTTCTCTGCCTAGCTCCATTGCCAAATATAAGTAATACTCATTTATGGCTTAGTTCACCATAAACCATCTTCTGTGTATTTCAGGACAGCGATGTTGCCTTGCGCAAAACATGCTAGAACAATTTTCCCTCGAGTACTTTATCTGGAACGTAGCAAACATAGTCTCTGAGAGCTCAGAGTTTTGTGAATTTGAAATGTGAAACCACAGTAGACCAACGTTTCACCCCACCCTTGATCTAGCCCAAGTAAAAACCAACATTGTAAAATCAAAGTTTCAGATAACTTAGCGAATGAATAGAATAGAGGAGAAAGATGAAGTTAAAACTATTCAATTGAGAAGTAGCACGACAATGAGTAATATTTTCCCAACCTTATCAAGTGGCTGGGTTAATTCAACCCCAATTCTTGAATGTGCTGCATGTCTTGGAAGAAAGGCAACAGGCACTAGGCAACATTCAAAGAAAGAATCATCTGGTGGCAACAGTCAACTTTTTCATTATGCCAAATAACACACAAATACATGTGTTCCACGAGTTAATGCTTGATGACGCATTTCCATTGTCAAATTGGAAAACCACGGCAATATAAGTCGAGTGAAAATTTTACACATCTTTTGGGGCTTGAGAAAAATATTCAAAAGAGAAAAAAAGGCCATGGATTCACAACCTACGTCAGTAATTCACTAATTTCACAGCAAAATTTTGTTGTTGTGAGTACTGAAATTGTTCATGAGTAAGTAAGTTGCATTCAACTTGAAGTTGGAAAATTCCTTACTCAAGTTATCACATGCTACCATGAAAGTGGAGCTCTGTTGTTAAGTCATTGGTCATTTTGAATGGCATCAAAAAGTTGATAATCTGCTATTGCATAGGACGTCCATAAGTTGCTAACATTGTTGGTGAATTATCATCAACATGCCTGATCAACAAGATTTAAATTATACTAACCACATTAGGAAAGTCATTAATTTCATAATTGCTTGCTGAGCTGACCATCTACACTCAGCCCACCCTAGATTAGATTATGAATACTAATCCATTCTATTCTCAATCTTTTAAGCACGTCCTAGAGAAGATATGTGTAAAAAGCTGGAAGGTGTTCACACCCATGCATAAAAGGCATTGAACTATTCAACCTTTGCCATCAAATGCTAGGAAGGTCTTCATTCTAGCCTGCTTCTAGAAACGAGCACTGCGCCATTTACAACATTAAAGTAGCTTTTATATTGGTGTTAAGAAACTTATCAAGGAGGATGAGAGAATTTCCTAGGTCATGAAGATACCCATGTCCTCAGTTAGAGTATCGATGCTGCAATCTCAAAGTCGAAAAGAATATATAACGCTACATTCTTCATTGATTAATGTCTGTGATGCATGGAATCCTATCTTCAAATATCAGTAGATTAGCAAGCAAAACAATGCTGACATCGGAAAAAAAACTCAGTTCAGAAAGGTTGAGTCAACCCAACCATTTGCTTCCAAATATAGGAGACATTGTATAAATAAAACACTGTTGTAACAATTGTCAAGTCCTGCAACAAATAAACCAGCAGCATTCAAACTCTGAAATGGATACAAAAATTTATTACTTCGCTGTTGAACAAAGTACAATTAAAGGTTCATAAAGGTACACTTTCTCCTGCTCTTTTCTAAAAGAGTATTTCTAGTTAGCAATTACATAGTTAACCAAAGGGCGACAAAATTATTAAAATATTAAATTATATTAAGCTAGTAGCTATAAAGCAACATCCTCATTCCTCAAAAAGGACAGAGCAATGGCTAGAGATCCATAAAAATGTTCAAAAAGAAAGTTAGCCACGTAAGAAAGGCAATATGTGACATCCCGATTTTCTCAATTTTATTTTCAGTCAATTGAGTCGGGCAATTCATCTGTGCATGTAGTTCGCCTCTCAGAGTTGGCCACTCACGAGGGAACTAGTCTATTGAGCGAAGTAATTAAGGAATTTTACCGCGTCAAACTTGGGGACTGATCACCCTCGGGTCGGATGCAAGAAATTTCCCCAAAAGCTACTCAGTGGATTAGGCGCGCTGAAATCGCACCATATTGAATTCAACCGTAAAAATTGGGATTGAATTTAGAAGTTGGAAGCCGGTCATGTCACCTATCTTATTAGGATCATGGGATAATTTTTGGTGGATTTTAATTGGATTCCATTAGAAGAGGATTGAAAGAAAAATTGAAGAAATTGGATGTACAAAGATTTGGACCCCGGCGGAAATGATATTGCATCTATTGAAGGATGTTGTGAGAGAGGAGATAGTGGAAAATGATGTCATGGGATGATGTCATGGTGGTTGGAGCCAAGTGAGGAGAGCTTGACAAGTGGAGGGTGGAGATTTAATCTCAAAAAGCCACCCATCACCATCATCTTCAACCTCTAGCTCCTTGGGACTTGGGATTCGAAAATTGGAGGGGAGAGAGAGAAAATCCGACCGGTTGAGCTTGCCGACGCCTCCTTCGCCCGCCGCGTCGCCGTCGCTTGCCGTTCGTCGCCAGAGCTCGCCATCGCCGCTTGCCCGCGTGCGACTGTGCACCGTCCCGCGTCGAGCTGCTCCGTCTCCACCCATGAGCTCCAGCTGTCGTCCGCCATCCCGCAGCCACTGCTCGACGTCGCCGCACCTCGCCGAAGCCTCCGTCGCCGCCATTCCTCCGCCCAAACCACCGCCGGTTGTTGCTCGAGCTGCCGCCGGTCTTCCTCCGCCCGTTCAGCCGCCGTGCCGTCCCCCTCCTCCAAGCTCGGTTAGTGGCTGGAAAATCCAGCAAGACCCAGCCCCTTCCAAGCTCGATTTGGCCCCTATTAGTTCTCATTTGGTGTTGATCCATGTAGGTTTGTCGTCGGCGTTGTCGTGCTCTTCGCCGGAGACTCGTCGGAAAGCGATTCCGGTGAGTTTAGCTCACTAAACCTTGATTAGCGAGTTAATGATGCCTTAAGTATGTTTAGCTTAGGTTGATTGAGATTAGGTGGTTAGATTAGTTTATTTAGTTGTGGATTAGATTAAGGTGATTAATTAAAGTAAAGTGTGTTTAGTTTAAAGGTTAAGTAGGTTTATTTTAATATAAACGATGTGACTTAAAGGAATCTATTATGATTTAAATAAATGTTTCGAAATTATTGGATTATTTAATAATATATTATATTCCGAAATTCATTAAAATATTATTATTAAAAAAACTCGAAAATTATTTTTGATCCTAATTGCTCGTAATTTCGTGCCGATCATGTACTTAGAATTTGAATTTGATGAGTGAATATTGCAAATGGGGTGTTGATTGTGAAAAATAGAGATTTTATTTAGAAATTCCCAAGTCTTTGGGTTTGACGCCGAAATCGAATTTTGGAGGATTAATACTTGTAATTGGAGTATGTGAGTGAAATGTAAAGTTCCGAGGATCGATTTTGAATTGTCGTGTGTTGGTTGAATGACTCGGTTGCGGTAGTGACTAGACCAACCTGGACCTTTGTTCTTCTAGAAATGCCGTCAATAGAGTGACGTGGCTCGGGTCGCAGAGAAGCTAGGCCAACCGGACTCATGCTCCTTCGGGAACGCCGCCGATGTACTAACGAAGCCGCGCTCCAAGGTGGGGAGGCGATGCCTGGCTAGATGTCGAGATAACCGAATTGTGAGTAGGTTATGCCATTGTGTGGCAAAGGGATAATGATGATTTGGAATGCTTGCTGTGATTGCGAAATTGAGTGAAATTGATTGAGTTCCGATAGTTTACCTTCTTATTATTACTTATGCTAGAGTGATATGAATTGTACTAACCTGCAGGGAGGCAAGAAGGCGAGGTAAGTCTCCTATGCTGTGTGGCTAGACTACTCTGGGGCGTATTTTCTTTCTAATAGGGGTTTAGGAGGGGTGAACTTGCTGAGACAAAGTCTCATCCCGGTTTGGGGAAAATATTTCAGGGTTGTAGATGGTGGTACCCCCAGAGATAAGTGGCCTGCTGACGGAGATTGAGCAGACGACTGAGAGTGCTCTTGACCCTGGAAGTCCTTGGGTCTATCAGTTGGTTAGGTCCTTTATCTGGGTTCAGGTGAATGTGGATATCATAGTACCGTATTCGTTTAGAGCTTGGTTTCATTCTGGGGTCGATGGCGTTAGGGTTGGCCCCCTTGATAGCATGGACATTCCGTTGGCGGTGATGAACGCCATTTTGGATGAAGGTGTGGCATATCTTCCCGACGGTCGAGTGATCAACGCTTCGCCCCCGGCCTCTTGGGTGACAGATCCTGAGGATGTGGGATCGTTGAACGGGGCCGACCAGTAGTCCTAGGACTATTTCTTTACTTTTTGGCGGACTGATCCATGTTGTGTAGGCTAACCCCTTTTTGATGCACATAAGCTCTGACCCATTTTTGGTGCATAGTCTCTGGATCCTGTTAGTGTATGTAAACCCTGAATTGATAATGATGTATAAAAGTATGTTTGTTTGATTTTGAATTGATGTTCCTGCTGTTCTATCCCGTATGTTTTTGTAAGGGGTTTCTTAGCACGTTCCGCTTGCGCATTAATAAAAAAAAAAAAAAAAAAAAATTTGGGGTCGGTGACACTACCTGGGAATGTCGCATTTGCATGACCATGGCGGGATGTTGGCGCACTCGAGGTTCGGGGCGTGACATCCCCGTTTAAAGTGGTATCAGAGCATGGTTCATGTATGGAGTGATAAGGTGCGTGGGAGTCATGGGATAGTTGGTAGGAAAGGCTTTTATTATACTTATGCAAGTGATTGTTAGCTGTTTGTTAACTTGTTGTGAGGTCACTTAGATTCTAATGTAGTATTGGAATTTGCAAATAGGGATCTATATTGAGCCTGTAGCATGAGTGACCGAGTGCCGAGAGCTGCTAGGAAGAGAGCTTCAGGGTGGGCCATCGATGAGAGTCGGTGCCCGAGGTGCCTTGGGAAGAGCGCAGGCTGAGGCCAGTGCGAGTGGTGCAGCGTCGCCTCCAAAGGATGCAAAGAGCCCCCGAGGATCCGAGGTTTGTTGGAATCATGCGGATGCTTGAGTTGATGGGTGATGACTAGACCAAGAGCCGGGCCGCCGCCCGCCGCTATCGCGCCGCCGCCAACGATGCTAATGCCGCCAATGCCGCTGTCGCCGCTAATGCCGCCGCTGCTACTGCCGCCGCAGTTGCTGCCACACCGGTTGCCGAGCCAGAAGAGGAACTTAAGGAAATTCCACCTGAGAATGTGGCCGCTGGGAGGCTTAGGCAGAAGTTGGTACAGCACTTTCTGAGGTTGAATCCACCAACGTTCACGGGAGCGGGAGATCCTGAAGTTGCAGCACTATGGGTTTAGGAATTAGAGAATGCCTTTGAGCTGCTGATGTGCACTGAAGCAGAGAAGGTCGTGCTGGCAGCCTATCAGTTGAGGGGGATCACAGCCACATGGTGGAAGACGAATAAAAGGATAGTGTTCCCTGAGGGTGTAGCTCCAGAGTGGAATGCGTTTCTTGAGGCCTTCAATGAGAAGTACTTTTCGGATTGTGCTAGAGAGTTGAAGATGGCGGAGTTCCAGCGCCTTCGTCAAGGTACAATGACAGTCGATCAGTATGAAGCGAAGTTTCCTGAACTGTCGCAGTATGCCCCTGAGTTAGTTCAGAAATCAGCAGACCAAGCTCGAAAGTTTAAAGATGGGCTTAGACCGGAGGTGAGGAGCTTTTTGGTGCCGTTAGATCTGAAAGAGTACAAGGATCTTTACAAGCGGGCCCAGCTGATTGAGAGAGACCAGAATGAGGGAGCTGCCGCATCTGGGTCGCGGTTTAATTTGAATAGGGAAGGTAATCGGTTTGGGAAGAGACCGATGTCTGGAGGAAGATATCCTATCCCACTCAACAAGAAGGGTGGGATCGGAAAGCCAGCGCTGAGACCGAATGGTGTATGTCATCTATGCGAAAGACGACATGGTTCAGCCCCGTGTCCTCCTAGGACGGGCGCCTGTTATGAGTGTGCCCAGCAAGGTCATATAGCCAGGTATTGCCCCAAGAATCAGATGGGACAGCGTCAGTTGCCGCCGTCGCCACCGTTTGGTTAGAATAGAGGAGTCGCGCCGCAGATCATGCCACAGGGTGGATTGAACCGACCTCCAGCTCAAGGAAGGGCTTATGCGATCACCAGAGGATAGGCGGAGGATGCGCCTAACGTGATCACAGGTATGGTCTTACTGAACGACCAACCTGCTTATGCTTTACTTGATCCTGGAGCTTCTCATTCATTTATAGCTGAAAGATATGTTAAGTTGGTAGAATTAATTCCTGAGTTGTTGGAGTCTGTGATTAACATATCCACGCCGTTTAAGGATAAGGTGTTAGCTACAGTGGGTTGTCTTGGTTGCAAGTTAGTGATTGGTGAGCGAGAGGGGAGGATAGACTTGATAGTCCTAGCCATGTTTGATTTTGATGTGATAATTGGCATGGACTGACTCACCAAGCAACGAGCTAAAATGGACTGTTATCGCAAGGCGATTCAGTTTAACCCGTTAGGGGGTGAGAGTTTCGAATTTATTAGGAGTCGAGGAGGACCTTCGGTTTCCTTAATCTCATTGCTCGGAGCAACTCGCTTGCTAGGCAAGGGTTGCCAAGGTTACCTGGCGACTGTCGTAGACACGACAGTGGAGGAGTTAAAGATTGAAGATATCGCAAAGGTACAAGAGTTCTCAGACGTGTTCCCGAAAGAGTTACCGGGTTTGCCGCCAGAGAGAGAGATAGAGTTTGTGATTGAATTAGCCCTCGGAACAGAGCCGATCTCTAAAGCTCCTTATCGAATGGCCCTATCAGAACTTAAGGAACTGAAGGTGCAGATGCAAGAGTTGTTGGATAAAGGATTTATTCGTCCTAGTGCATCACCTTGGGGAGCGCCAGTTCTGTTCGTAAAGAAGAAGGATGGTTCCTTGCGCTTGTGCATTAACTATCGTCAACTCAATCAGGTGACGATTAAGAACAAGTATCCATTGCCGAGGATCGATGACTTGTTTGATCAGCTTCAGGGAGCGTCGATATTTTCTAAGATTGACTTGAGGACAGGGTATCATCAGTTGAGGATCAAGAAGGAAGACATACCGAAGTCGGCGTTTCGCACCCGATATGGCCATTATGAGTTTACTGTAATGCCGTTTGGGTTGACAAACGCCCCAGCTGCTTTCATGGATCTGATGAATCGGGTGTTCAAAGAGTACTTAGATCAGTTTGTAATTGTTTTCATCGACGACGTCCTGGTGTATTCAAGGAGTACTGAGGATCATGAAAGGCACTTAAGGATAGTGCTTCAGACTTTAAGAGATCACGAGCTGTACGCCAAGTTTAGTAAGTACGAGTTTTGGCTGACTCGTGTGGCTTTCCTAGGTCATGTCATCTCCGGAGAAGGAATCTCGGTGGACCCAAAGAAAGATTGAAGCAGTGATCAACCGGCCGAGACCAACGACAAAGATGAAATCGAAGTTTTTTGGGTCTAGCAGGGTATTATAGACGGTTTGTAGAAGGGTTTTCAGGGTTAGCATCGCCGATGACGAGACTGCTGAAGAAGGAAGAAAAATTTGTGTGGATAGATAAGTGCGAGAATAGTTTCCAAGAGCTTAAGCATAAGCTAACTACCGCACCTGTGCTTACTATTCCATCTGGTCCAGGAGGGTTTGAAATCTACAGTGACGCGTCATTTAAAGGATTGGGTTGCGTGTTGATGCAGCATGGTAGGGTTGTTGCATATGCGTCCCGTCAGTTGAGACCTCACGAGTTGAATTATCCGACGCATGACTTGGAACTTGCAGCGATCATCTTTGCCCTGAAGATTTTGAGGCATTATTTGTGCGGAGAGAGATTCCAGATCTTCACTGACCACTAGAGCCTCAAGTACTTATTCTCTTAGAAGGAGTTGAATATGAGACAGCGTCGATGGATGGAGCTCTTAAAGGACTATGACTGCGAGATTTTATATCACCCCGGAAAGGCGAACAAGGTAGCCGATGCATTGAGTAGGAAGTCTTCAGTCGCTCAAATGGTACTCAAGGAATGGGATCTAATTGAGAGAGCACGGGATTCGGATTTCAAGTTCGAGGTAGGCCACCTTTCGAATCTTGTGGCCACACTTAGAATTGAGCCAGAAGTGCAGGTCAGAATCAGAATGCTTTAGCAGACAGATCCAGGTGTTCAGAAAATCCTGCAAGAGGATGCAGAGAAAAGGAAGGCTGACTTTCAGATTTCTGGGGATGGAACATTGAGGTTCCAAGGACGATTGGTTGTACCTGACGATGTGGAGCTTAAAGAAGAGATTCTATCAAAGCGCATCGTAGCAGTTACAGTATTCACCCTAGTAGTACCAAGATATATTAGAATCTGCGTCAACACTTTTGGTGGTGTGGCATGAAGGCGGACATCACCAAGCATGTCGCCAAGTGTTTGACGTGTCAGCAAGTGAAAGCTCAGCATTGCAAATCGGGAGGACTTCTGCAACCCCTTGAGATCCCCGAATGGAAATTGGAGCATATCACGATGGACTTTGTGATGGGACTACCGAGGAGCCAGAGAGGGAACGATTCGATTTGGGTAGTGGTCGACAGGCTGACAAAGTCGGCTCACTTCATTGCAGTTCGAAGAGACTTGAGTTTGGATAGACTCGCAGATCTATATGTACGTCAGGTAGTTGGTATGCATGGAGTGCCGGTCACAATTACTTGCACAGACCCGAGGTTCACCGCCGCTTTTGGAAGAGCTTGCAATCCGCTTTAGGAACAAAGCTGCAAAGATAGTACGGCCTATTACCCGCGGACCGATGGCCGCCCGAGAGGACAATCGACTCTTGAGGACATGCTTTGCGAGCTTGCGTCTTGGACTTCAAAGGAAGCCGGGAGGAACAGCTTCATCTCGGTCGAGTTTGCCTACAACAACAGATTATCGCGAGTATTCAAATGGCTCCTTTTGAAGCATTGTATGGCAGAGCATGCAGAACGCCAGTGTGTTGGGATGAGGTCGGAGAAAGAAAGATCACCGGTCCAGAATTGGTTCAGCAGTCAATAGAGGCGGTTGCAGTTATCAGAAACAGATTGAAAACCGCTCAGAGCCGTCAGAAAAGTTATGCCGATAAGCGTCGAAGGCCATTGGAGTTCCAAGTTGGTGAGCACGTCTTTCTGAAGGTGTCACCGATGAGAGGTACTTCCCGCTTTGGTAAAAAGGGGAAACTGAGTCCGAGGTACGTAGGTCCCTTTAAGATTTTGGAAAGAATAGGGACTCTGGCGTATCGTCTTGCACTACCGCCGAGGTTGGCACAAGTGCATGACGTCTTTCATGTGTCGATATTAAGGAAGTATGAACTTGATCCATCACACGTCCTAAATTTTGAGGAATTAGACGTGGATGACAGGGTGTGGAATGTTGAAAGCCCGATTCAGATAGTGGATCGCAAGGAGCAGGTTTTGCACACCAAGACCATTCCGTTGGTCAAAGTGGTCTGGCAACACCACGGCACTGAAGGAGCAACTTGGGAAACCGAAGATTCGATGAGAGAATTGTACCCTTACCTTTTTGCTTCAGATATGTACTGATTTAAATTTCGAGGACGAAATTTTTATAAGAGGGGAAGAGTTGTGACATCTCGATTTTCTCAATTTTATTTTCAGTCAATTGAGTCGGGCAATTCATCTGTGCATGTAGTTCGCCTCTCAGAGTTGGCCACTCACGAGGGAACTAGTCTATTGAGCGAAGTAATTAAGGAATTTTACCGCGTCGAGACTTGGGACCGATCACCCTCGGGTCGGATGCAAGAAAATTTCCACAAAAGCTACTCAGTGGATTAGGCGCGCTGAAATCGCACCAGATTGAATTTAACCGTAAAAATTGGGATTGAATTTAGAAGTTGGAAGCCGGTCATGTCACATATCTTATTAGGATCATGGGATAATTTTTGGTGGATTTTAATTGGATTCCATTAGAAGAGGATTGAAAGAAAAATTGAAGAAATTGGATGTACAAAGATTTGGACCCACGGAAATGATATTGCACCTATTGAAGGATGTTGTGGGAGAGGAGATAGTGGAAGATGATGTCATGGGATGATGTCATGGTGGTTGGAGCCAAGTGAGGAGAGCTTGACAAGTGGAGGGTGGAGATTTAATCTCAAAAAGCCACCCATCACCATCATCTTCAACCTCTAGCTCCTTAGGACTTGGGATTCGAAAATTGGAGGGGAGAGAGAGAGAAATCCGACCGGTTGAGCTTGCCGACGCCTCCCTTCGCCCGCTCATCGCCGCCGCTTGCCGCTTGTCGCTGGAGCTCACCGTCGCCGCTCGCCCTCGTGCGACCATGCACTGTCCCGTGTCGAGCTGCTCCGTCTCCGCCCGTGAGCTCCAGCCGTCGTCCGCCATCCCGCAGTCGCTGCTCGACGTCGCCGCACCTCGCCGAAGCCTCCGTCGCCGCCGTTCCTCCGCCCAAACCACCGCCGGTTGTTGCTCGAGCTACCGACGGTCTTCCTCCATTTTTCCTCCGCCCGTTCAGCCACCGTGCCGTCCCCCTCCGAGCTCGGTTAGTGGCTGGAAAATCCAGCAAGACCCAGCCCCTTCCAAGCTCGATTTGGCCCCCTATTAGTTCTCATTTGGTGTTGATCCGTGTAGGTTTGTCGTCGGCGTTGTCGTGCTCTTTGCCGGAGACTCGTCGGAAAGCGATTCCGGTGAGTTTAGCTCACTAAACCTTGATTAGCGAGTTAATGATGCCTTAAGTATGTTTAGCTTAGGTTGATTGAGATTAAGTGGTTATATTAGTTTATTTAGTTGTGGATTAGATTAAGGTGATTAATTAAAGTAAAGTGTGTTTAGTTTAAAGGTTAAGTAGGTTTATTTTAATATAAGCCTTGATGTGACTTAAAGGAATCTATTTATGATTTAAATAAATGTTTCGAAATTATTGGATTATTTAATAATATATTATATTCCGAAATTCATTAAAATATTATTATTAAAAAAAAAAACTCGAAAAATTATTTTTGATCATAATTGCTCAGAATTTTGTGTCGATCGCTGTCTACTTAAAATTTGAATTTGATGAGTGAATATTGCAAATGGGGTGTTGATTGTGAAAAATAGAGATTTTATTTAGAAATTCCCAAGTGCTGGGTTTGACGCCGAAATCGAATTTTGGAGGATTAATACTGTAATTGGAGTATGTGAGTGAAATGTAAAGTTCCAGGGATCGATTTTGAATTGTCGTGTGTTGGTTGAATGACTCGGTTGCAGTAGTGACTAGACCAACTGGACCTTTGTTCTTCTAGAAATGCCGTCAATAGAGTGACGTGGCTCGGGTCGCAGTAGAAGCTAGGCCAACTGGACTCATGCTCCTTCGGGAACGCCGCCGATGTACTAACGAAGCCGCGCTCCAAGGTGGGGAGGCGATGCCTGGCTAGATGTCAGTAGATAACCGAATTGTGAGTAGGTTATGCCATTGTGTGGCAGTGGATAATGATGATTTGGAATGCTTGCTGTGATTGCGAAATTGAGTGAAATTGATTGAGTTCCGATAGTTTACCTTCTTATTATTACTTGTGCTAGAGTGATATGAATTGTACTAACCTGCAGGGAGGCAAGAAGGCGAGGTAAGTCTCCTATGCTGTGTGGCTAGACTACTCTGGGGCGTATTTTCTTTCTAATAGGGGTTTAGGAGGGGTGAACTTGGTGAGACAAAGTCTCATCCCGGTTTGGGGAAAATATTTCAGGGTCGTAGATGGTGGTACCCCCAGAGATAAGTGGCCTGCTAACGGAGATTGAGCAGACGACTGAGAGTGCTCTTGACCCTGGAAGTCCTTGGGTCTATCAGTTGGTTAGGTCCTTTATCTGGGTTCAGGTGAATGTGGATATCAGAGTACCGTATTTGTTTAGAGCTTGGTTTCATTCTGGGGTCGATGGCGTTAGGGTTGGCCCCCTTGATAGCATGGACATTCCGTTGGCGGTGATGAACGCCATTTTGGGTGAAGGTGTGGCAGATCTTCCCGACGGTCGAGTGATCAACGCTTCGCCTCCGGCCTCTTGGGTGACAGATCCTGAGGACATGGGATCGTCGAACGGGGCCGACCAGTAGTCCTAAGACTGTTTCTTTACTTTTTGGCGGATTGATCCATGTTGTGTTTCCCTTTTTGATGCACATAAGCTCTGACCCATTTTTGGTGCATAGTCTCTGGATCCTGTTGGTGTATGTAAACCCTGAATTGATCATGATGTATGAAAGTATGTTTGTTTGATTTTGAATTGATGTCCCTGCTGTTCTATCCCATATGTTTTTGTAAGGGGTTTCTTAGCACGTTCCGCTTGCGCATTAATAAAAAAAAAAAAAAAAAATTTGGGGTCGGTGACACTACCTGTGAATGTCGCATTTGCATGACCATGGCGGGATGTTGGCGCACTCAAGGTTCGGGCCGTAACACAATAGTTTCATGTTATCATAAGAATTTAAACCGGCATGCTTGTGTGGATGGATCTCGTACGTGTCCCTCAAGAAGTCAAGATCTTTAGGTGATAGATTAGACATGTGCCTCCTCAAGAAGTCAAGGTTATCTTGGGGTTTCATGGGTGGTGATTTTGGATCAGTACGTGTTACAATGGTTCATGGGAAGTCATGGTCTTTATGGACTTTTATTGGTGATGTTCAGCTCTAAAATTTCTTACTTACCATATGGGAAGGGTCATGGAGCAATTTTCCAGCCTTTTCCTTTTTTGACTAACAAGTCTTCAACTTTTAGTGCTATGTCAGAATGATTTTTTAGAGGGCCTGCCTTGGATCCTTGGTGGCCGGTTACAGGGTAACGTCTCCAAGACAAGGGTTGTTTCCAACAAATAAGGTCCGCCTGCACCAGTCCACCAGTAAGGCAAGCTGTTAGGTTGCTAGGTTACATTCCTTATTTTAATATATCGGTGCTCGCACACCTCACTTCCCCTCATTGGGTCCTGTATCTTTTGTTAAAACATAAACCAAGAACAAGAAGGAAGGAGAAACGAAGTGAAAAACGAGAACAATGAAGACATATTTTTGGGGCAAATTGTCATCTTTTTTCATCCTTGTACATCTATAAATTTAAGATAAAAAGAGAAGAATAATAGAAAGAATAAACAAGACGACAATACAATTACAATTTCCTATTCTATCTCCGTGTATTTTTGATTGAATCAATTAAGATCAAGGTCAAGAATAAAATCGTATCTTTCTCTAACGCTCCCCTCAAGTCGGTGCATAGATATCTTGGATGCCCAACTTGTCAAGTGAGCTGTAAAATATCCTACTTGATACGGCCTCCGTTAGTATACCCACTAGTTGATCTTTTGATTTTACATGCGAAAGTTGAACCACCTTGGTATCAAGGTTATGCTTAATGAAGTGATGATCTACCTGAATGTGTTTTGTACGGTCATTGTGACAACCTAATTTTCGCGTCTGTTTTTCGATGATACGAGTTGGGCTTTTCATCGACGCGCCTATAGTCTTATTCTCTGAGCTGATTACTCACAAGATAACTAATCTATCAAGTGAAGCCGTTAAGGAATCTAAAAGCAATAGACTTGAGAATTCGACCAAAAACCGACTGCTCGACCATGCTAATCTGCAAGGGTCAATACGGCATTGTCAAAATCGATTAGAGACTGGAGATGGGTCGTTTCGACTGAGGATGTGACTAAAGTGTGCGTGATTCCACCTAATTGCAAAATTCTCGTCAAACGGCACTAAACTGATTTTTCTATCATTTCTATATCCTGTGCCATTTGAAACCTTGAGATTTTCATGACAACTGAGAGTCGTCAATGTGTCGAAAATGTACAATGTGGCTCGAAAATAATCGATCACGGGTTAAATGCGCTATAAATTCCTAAAAGCTATCTGGTAGATTAGGTCACTCTAAAATTGTGTCCGGTTGAAATTAACAGCGAAATTGAACGTGATTTCAGAAATTGAAAGTTTTGTCATGTCATGATTCATTTTTGGAATGTCGACTCATCCTTAGAAGATTTTTTGGCAAATCAGGATTTTCGGTGAAAAATTAAAGTTGGGTTATTTTGGGCCGGGAAAATTAGAGGGCCGTTTTGGGTGAATTTTTTGGATACAAGTTGGTTCAATTGATGTGGAAAATTGAGGATACAATTGTGGACATCCTCCTTGGCATTTGGCCATTTAATTTGAGTCCAATTGGAGAGGATTTGAATTGGAATTGAAGGGAACTGTTGGAAATTCATAGCTAGGGAGGGCTGCATCATTTCAGCACCCTTGGAGACTTCTTGGAGAAGTTTTGGTGTAGAAATGGTTGAGGATTGAGGCAGCAATAAGTGGGGGACAAGCAAATGAGTGAAATATATATTTTAGAAGACTTGGGAGGCATTTGGTGGTCCCCCTTCAAGCTGAGCCATTCTTCTTCTTCCTTGGCCTTGCTTTCTCTAATTTTTATGGTTGTTTGAGCTCAAGAAAACCAAAGAAACCAACCAGCCAAGCCCCTGCACCGTCGACCGCCTGCTCGAAGCCGTTTGAGCGCCGTCACTGTTGCTCAAGCTCGCTAGTCACCCACTTACATGCCCGCTCATCCGCGAGCCCAACCCGTCGCCTGGCCATTGTCCTAATAGTTCGAGCCTTCTTCGTCGTCAGTTCGCCACCTCTACCTGTCATCCAGCTGCCGTTCGCCCCCCCCAAGCTGTTGGACTCCTACTGCTCACTCGCCTGGACCTGCCATCACCGCCTGGCAGCTTAACTTCGCTTATTGAGCCTTCGACCAGCCCGTTCGGCCAGCAAGTAGAAGTCGAGATCTCAGCCCAGCTAAGACTTCGTGGGCCTTTTTTGGGCCCATTCAGACCTCGTTGGATGTTGCCGTAGACCCGAGTGTCACTTGCCGTCGCGCTGCTGTCGCCGTGAACTCACCAGCTTGCTAATCCAATGAGTTTACTTTTTAAACTCTACCTAGTGAGTTAATGATACTTAGTGGATAATTAGATTATGCTAAGTATGGTTTAGGTGGTTAGTTAGTTTAAATTAGTGATTTAGTTAATTAATTAGGCTAATTATGTGGTTAGTTTAGATTAGTTAAGGGTTAATTAGATTGTATTATTTAATTAATATGGTGCATTATTTTTCTAGGCGCGTTTAGGTGGTTAAATTAGGGTTTAAAGCTTAATTATGCATTTATTGAATTAATTTACATTTATTTAATTATTTTTGTAATTTATTTAATTATTTGTTATTTTCCAAAAATTATACCAAGATAGCCCGTAGCCGGAATTTCGTGTTGATTGCAGTGGTGTAATTAGTTTATGCAATTGAGTGATAAATTGTGCAATTGAGTAGTGATTGTGATTTTTGATTAATTATTTCAAAATTGTGAAATTTTGATATTTAATTAGAAAATACCGGGTGTCGGGTTTAGACACTGAAAATATTTTTAAGTACTATATCAAATAGTGAGATTTTAAAAGGAAGGATATCAATTTTTAAGGTTCAGTTTGACTACGTACCCACACACGATTATTTTACCAGGATTTTTTAATATGAAGAAAATAAGCCAAGTGCATTATCTTAATTGAGACATTTGAGTGCAATGCACGATGTCCTTGGCCGGAATTGAATGATTATGTGATGGTTATGAGAACCAGTCCTCGATGTGTGTCGAGTGGACGTTGCCCATATATGGGATGCCCCTGGATAACGGATGCTGGTTGCAGTAGAGGCTGGACCGATGCTCCTTTGGGATTGCCGTCTAGTGTAGACGTTGCCGTGCTCAATGGTGTGAGACGATGCCTGGTTATGCCAGAACGCCGAACGTCGAGTAGGCCGTGCCCAAGGGGTTGTAATCCATTGGAATGTGTGAATGATTGAAATTGACGGGCCTCATTATGGGACAAAATTGTGTGACACAGAATGGGATGTGTCATAACGATTTGGCCTTATAATCGGGATCCTTGTGATTGATTGAGATTGAGTGAGATGTTCCATTTAATGTGTGCATTTATTATATGCATCTGTGATATGAATTATACTGACGTGCATGAAGGAATTGAGGTGAGGTGAGTCTTCTGTGAAGTGTGGTTAGAATACCTCTAGGCGTATTTCCTTCATAATAGGGGTTTAGGGGGTAAACTTGCTGAGACATTGTCTCATCCCGTCGTGGGCTCAATCTTTTCAGGTCCGTAGATGGAGGCTCCTCTATTACGTTTTGGGCAGTTGAGGGGATATACAGAGTAGAGTACCGATGTCCCTGTCCACGGGAGTCCCTGGCTCCATGAGCTCATAGTGACCACTATCTTGGTCGATGAGGGCTGACCATAGTTGGTACCTCACCGGTTTAAGGCATGGTTTCGCCATGGATCAATGGGATCCGAGAAGGTCCCCTACAGGGTTTTGACATCCCCGCCATTGCAGTCAACATTGTGGTGGGTGAGGGGGTAGCTAATCCCCTTAATGGTGTTGTGGAAGACCCAGAACCCCCGGCGGTCTCAGAGGTCTCAATTGAGGAGTCTTGTGCCTAGATGGCTTAGTGACTCTTCTTTTGAAGTAGGCCCTGTTGATAGACTAGCCTTGTATATAAACTCAATTTGTTTATAAAAGTGTTTTGTAAAATTTGTATCCTGCTTTTCTATCCCATATCTGTCTTGTTTGGGGATTGTTTATACACTTCCGCATATGCATTAAAATGAATGGGTCGGCGACGCATCTTAGAATGTCGAAATTCTATTGACCACCAAGGGATGTGCGCACGCTCAAGGTTCGGGGCGTAACCTCCTCGCCCGGAGTGGTATCAGAGCTGGTCGGTAGTTTGAGTGATAAGGTGCAATGGATTATGGGATAGTTAGTAGGAAAGACATTTTAATTATGTTGATGCATGTGATTGATAGCTCATTGGTAGCTTGTTTTGTTTGGTCACTCAATTTCTAATTCTATGTGGAATTGGAAAGCAGGTTCTGTAGAGAGTCTGCAAGATGAGTGATCAGGAGTAGAGGACTCCTAGAAAGAGGTTAGTAGCTCCTGTGACTTGGGGTAGGATGCCGACAAAGGTCAATACCCGAGGTGGTAGAGGTAGAGCGTAGGCTCAGGCCAACGTTAGTGGTTTAGTGCCACCGCAAGTCGATGCTGGTGTAGCAGCACCTGGTGATCCCAGAATTGACGGGATCATACAAGCGCTAGAAACTTTGAGGAATTTGATGAGGCAGCAGGCCCAAAATTAAGTTGGCATCGTTACTGCTGCCGCTACAACTGCCACTACTGCCATCGACAATGCCACCGTTGCTGCCGCAGTCGCACCTGCCGATGTTCCACCTAGGAACGTGGTTGCTGAGAGGCCAATGCAAAACTGGTGGAACAGTTTCTGAAGTTGAACCCGCCGAGGTTCACTGGTGTAGGAGATCTCGAAGCTACAACTCTCTAAATCTAGGACTTGGAGAAGGCCTTTGCACTCTGAGGTGCACTGAGGAAGAGAAGGTCATTCTGGCAGTCTATCAGCTGCAGGGAAATGCAAGCACTTGGTAGAAGGCCACCAAAGGCATAGTGTTCCCAGAAGGTGTGGTTTCGGAATGGAATTGCTTCGTTGCAGTGTTCAATGACAAATACTTCTCCGACAGTGTTAGAGAATGGAAGATGGAGGAATTCCAGCGCCTTTGTCAGGGTTCAATGACTATGGACCAGTATGAAGCCAAGTTTGCAGAGCTATCACACTACGCGTCGAGGCTGATAGAGGATCCAGCTGACAAAGCTAGGAGGTTCAAAAACGACCTCCGACCAGAACTGAAGAATCCACTAGTGCTGTTTGATTTGAAGGATTACAACAAACTATATGGTTGGGCCCTGTTGATAGAGAGGAATCTAAATGAACAAGCCATTGCATTTGGGTCGCGGTTTGGTTCGAATAGGGATGGAAATAGGTTTGGGAAGAAAACTTATGACATGAGAAAGGTACCCTATTCCGCCCAATAGGAAGGGTGGGATAGGTAAGTTAATGCTGAGCTAGATGGGCATGTGTCGCTTCTATGGAAGACGACACGGATCAGCCCCATGCCATTCTAGGCTAGGTGTTTGTTTTGAGTGTGGCGAGTAGGGTCATATGGCGAGGAATTATCCCAGAAGACATATGGGACCGCAGTTACTGCCGCTGCCACCGATGGGTCAGAACCGAGGATTCGCGCCACCGAATGCACCACAGGGTGGTTTGAACCAACCTCTAGCATAAGGAAGAGTGTACACTGTCACGAGGAGATAGACCAAGGACTCATTTGATGTGGTCACAGGTACGGTTTCGCTAAACGACCACACTAATGTTTTATTTGATCTTGGCGCTACTCACTCATTTATAGCTGAGCAATTTGTTAAGGTGGTAGGATTGAGTCCTGAGTTGTTGGAGTCAGTGATTAGTATATCTACACCGTTAAAAGATAAGGTGTTAGCCGTAGTAGGCTGTCCTAGTTGCAAGTTAGTTATTCGTAAGCGAGAGGGAATGGTAGATTTGATAGTCCAAGTCATGAATGATTTAGATGTGATAATTGGCATGGACTAACTCACCAAGCAACGAGCTAAGATGGACTGTTATTGTAAAGCAATTTAGTTTAACTCGTTAGCGGGTGAAAGTTGCGAGTTTATTGGGAGTCGAGAATGACCCTCGATTACCTTAATCTCGTCGCTTGAGGCAACCCGTTTGTTAGACGGGGGTTGCCAAGGTTACTTGGCAACTGTTGTGGATACGACAGTTGAGGAGTAGAAGATTAAGAACATTGTAATGGTTCAAGAGTTTTCTAATGTGTTTCCAAAGAAATTGTCGGGTTTACCGCTAGAGAGGGAGATAGAGTTTGTGATCGAATTAGCCCTTGGGACAAAGCTATTCTCTAAGGCTCCTCATCAGATGGCATTGTCGGAGCTGAAAGAACTGAAGATGCAGATGCAGAAGTTGTTGGATATGGGATTTATACGTCTTAGTGCATCACTTTGGGGAGCACCAGTTCTGTTCGTGAATAAGAAAGATGGTTCGTTGTGTCTGTGCATCGACTATCGTAAACTCAATTAGGTGACGATTAAGAATAAATACTCGCTGCCGAGGATCGACGACTTGTTTGATCAGTTGCAAGAAGCGTCGATATTTTCTAAAATCGACTTGATGACAGGGTACCATTAGCTAAGGATCAGAAAGGAGGATATACCGAAGACATCATTTCGTACTCAATATGGCCATTATGAGTTTACTATAATGCCATTTGGTTTGATGAACGCCCCAGCTACTTTCATGGATCTGATGAACCAGGTGTTCAAAGAGTATTTGGATCAGTTTATGATCGTTTTCATTGACGATATCCTGGTATACTCGAGAAGTCCAGAGGAGCATGAAAGATAGTTGAGGATAATGCTCCAGACTCTGTGGAATCATGAACTATTCACAAAGTTCAGTAAGTGCGAGTTTTGGTTGACTCGTGTTGCTTTCCTAGGTCACGTGATTTCAAGTGAAGGAATCTCCGTGGATCCGACTAAGATTGAAGCAATTATTAACTGGCTAAGACTGATGACTGTGGCAGAGATCAGAAGCTTCTTGGGTTTGGCAGGGTATTACAGACGGTTCGTGGAAGGATTTTCAGCGTTAGCCTTGCCGTTGACTCGATTGCTGAAGAACGAAGAGAAATTTGTGTGAATGGATAAGTGCGAGTGTAGTTTCCAAAAGCTTAAGTAGAAGCTAACTACCGGACCAGTGCTGACCATTCCATCTGGTCTTGGAGGATACGAGATCTATAGTGATGCGTCGTCATTCAGAGGACTAGGTTGTGTGTTTATGTAGTATGGCAGAGTTGTTGCATACGTGTCCCGTTAGTTGAAACCTCACGAGCTGAATTATCCGACGCATGACTTGGAACTCGTAGCAATTATCTTCGCTCTAAAGATTTGGAGACATTACTTATGTGGAGAAAGATTCCATATCTTTATTGACCATCAAAGTCTCAAGTATTTATTCTCTCAGAAGGAGTTGAATATGAGACAGCGTCGCTGGATGGAACTCTTGAAGGACTATGATTGTGATATTATGTATCACCTTGGAAAGGCTAACAAGATCGCAGATACGCTGAGTTGGAAATCTTCAGTTGCATAAATGGTAATCAAGGAGTGGATCTTACTCGAAGGAGCTTGAGATTCGATTTCAAATTTGAGGTAAGCCACTTTTCAAATCTTATGGCCACCCTCAGAGTTAAGCCGGGAGTATAGATCAGAATCAAGACGCTACAGTTGACAGACCCAAAGATCCAGAAGATTGTGCAAGAAGATGCAAAAAAGAGAAAGGCTGACTTTTAGATTTCTGAGGATAGAACACTAAGGTTTGGAGGACGATTGTGTGTACCTAATGATGCAGAGCTTAAGGAGGCAATTTTGTCTTAAGCTTATTGTAGCAGTTACAGCATTCATACAGGCAGTACAAAGATGTATCAGAATTTGCGTCAACACTATTGGTGTACCGGTATGAAGGCGAATATTGCCAAGCATGCCGCCAAATGTATGACGTGTCAGCAAGTGAAGGCATAACATTGTAAGCCGCAGGGACTTCTGTAACCTCTTGAGATTCCCAAGTGGAAATGAGAACACATCACAATGGACTTTGTGACAAGCTTACCAAGGAATCAAAGGGACAATGATTACATTTGGGTTATGGTTGATAGATTGACGAAGTCTGCCCACTTCATCGTAATACGGAAGGAACTTGCTTTGGATAGATATGCAAATTTGTACGTGCATCAAATAGTTCGTCTGCATATAGTCCTAGTGACAATTACATTAGACCGAGACCCGAGATTCACAGCTGCCTTTGGGAAAAGTTTGTAAACTGCCTTGGGAACAAAGCTGCAGAACAATACGGCCTATCATCCACAGACAGATGGCCAGTCTAAAAAGATGATTCAAACTCTCAAGGACATGTTGAGAGCGTGTGTACTAGACTTCAAATGAAGCTGGGAGGAACAGCTTCATCTCATCGAGTTTGCCTATAACAACAGTTACTAGCAGAGTATTCAGATGACACCGTTTGAAGCATTATGTGGCAAGCGTGCAGAACGTCAGTTTGTTGGGATGAAGTCGGAGAACGGAAGATCACAAGTCCAAGTTGGTCTAGCAGTCAGTGGATGCAGTTGCAGTTATCAGGGACATATTAAAGATAGCTCAAAAACACCATAAAATTTTTGTAGATAAGTGTCAAAGACCATTGGAATTTCAAGTTAGTGAGCCATCTTTCTAAAGGTGTCACCGATGAGGGGTACTTCACGCTTCAGCAGGAAATGAAAGCTAAGTCCGAGGTACGTAGGTCCCTTTGAAATCTGGAAAGAATATGGATTTTAGCGTATCGTCTTGTGTTGCCGTTGAGATTAGCGCAAGTGCATGACGTCTTCCACGTGTCGATGTTGAGAAAGTATGAGCCTAACCCAACTTAAGTGCTAAATTTTGAAGAATTAGACGCGGACGACAGAGTATCGTACGTGGAGAGACCGGTTCAGATTGTGGACCGCAAGGAACAGACTTTGTGCACCAAGATGATCCTATTAGTTAAAGTGGTCTGGTAACACCACATGATAGAAGGAGCAACCTGGAAAAGTGAAGACTCAATGAGACGAAAATACCCCACCTTTTTGTTTAAGAATTGTAATGGTTTAAATTTTAAGGATGAAATTTTTATAAGAGGAGAAAAGTTGTGACAGCCTGATTTCGAGTCTGTTTTCGATGATATGAGTTAGGCTTTTCATCGACGCGCCTATAGTCTTATTCTCTAAGCTAATCACTCACGAGATAACTAATCTATTAGGTAAAGCCATTAAGGAATCTAAACGCAATAGACTTGAGAATTCGACCAGAAAACGACTGATCGACCGTGCTAATCTGCAAGGGTCAATATGACATCGTCAAAATCGATCAGAGATCAGAGATAGGTCGTTTTGACTAAGGCATGTGATTAAAGTGTGGGTGATTCTACCTAATCGCAAAATTCTCGTCAAATGGCACTAAACTAATTTTTCTGTCATTTCTGTATCATGTGCCTATAATTGAAACCTCGAGATTTTCACGATAACTGAAAGTCGCCAATGTATCGAAGATGTACGATGTGGCTAAAAAATAATCGACCACGAGTCAAATGTGCTCAAAATTCTTAAAAGCTACCTAGTAGGTTAGGTCATGCTAAAATCACGTCTGGTTGAAATTAACTGCGAAATTGAACTCGATTAAGTTCTGTCATGTCACAATTCATTTTAGGAATGTGAACCCATCCTCCGAAGATTTTTCGGCAAATTGAGATTTTGGCGAAAAATTAAAGTTGGGCTATTTTGGATTGGAAAAATTAGAGGGCCGTTTTTGGGTGAATTTTGGAGTTCAAGTTGGTTCAATTGAAGAGAAAAATTGAGGATACAATCATGGATATCCTCCTTGGCATTTGGCCATTTAATTTGAGTCCACTTGAAAAGGATTTGAATGGAATTGAAGGGAAATGTTGAAAATTCGTAGCTAGGGGGGGCTGCATCATTTCAACACCCTTGGAGACTTCTTGGAGAAGCTTTGGTGTAGAAATGGCTGAGGATTGAGGCAGCAACAAGTGGGGGCCAAGCAAATGAGTGAAATGGATATTTTAGAAGACTTTTGAGGCATTTAGTGGTCCCCCTTCAAGCTAAGCCCTTCTTCTTCTTCCTTGGCGTTGCTTTCTCCATTTTTGTGGTTGTTTGAGCTCAAGAAAACCAGAGAACCAGCCAGCCAAGCCCTTACATCGTCAACCGCCCGCCTGAAGCCATCTGAGCGTCATTGCTGCCGCTCAAGCCCGCTAGTCACCCGCTTGCGTGCCCACTCGTCCGCGAGCACTGCCTGTTGCCTGGCCACCGTCCCGAGTAGTTCGAGCCTTCTTCGCCGTTGGTCTGCCGCCTCTTCCAGTCATCCAGCATTCGTTCGCCACCCTCAAGTCGTCGGACTCCCGTTGCTCACTCGCTTGGACCCGCCGTCACTGCCTGGCCACCTATCTCCGCTCGCCGAGCCTTCGACTAGCCCATTCGGCCAGCAAGTAGATGCCAAGATCTCGGCCAGTTTGAGACTTTGTGGGCCTTTTTCGAGCCCGTTTGGACCTTGTTGGACGCCGCTGTAGACCCAAGTGTCGCTCGCCATCGCGCTGCCGTCGCTATGAACTCATCGGCTCGCTAATCCTATGAGTTTACTTGCTAAACTATACTTAATGAGTTAATGATGCTTAGTGGGTAATTAGATTAGGCTAAGTATGGTTTATTTGGTTAGTTAGTTTAAATTGGTGATTTAGTTAGTTAATTAGGCTAATTAGGTGGTTAGTTTAGATTAGTTAAGGGTTAATTAGATTGTATTATTTAACTAATATGGTGCATTATTTTTTAGACCCGTTTAGGTGGTTAAATTAGGGTTTAAAGCTTAATTATGCATTTATTGAATTAATTTACATTTATTTATATATTTTTGCAATTTATTTAATTATTTATTATCGGGATAGCCCATAGTCGGAATTTCGTGCTGATTGCAGTGGTGTAGTTAGTTTACACAATTGAGTGATAAATTGTGCAATTGAGTGGTGATTGTGATTTTTGATTAATTATTTCAAAATTGTGAAATTTTGGTATTTAATTAGAAAATACCGGGTGTCGGGTTTTGACACCAAAAATATTTTTAAGTACTATATCAAATAGTGAGATTTTAAAAGGAAGGATATCAATTTTTGAGGTTCCGTCTAAGCGTGTACCCACACACGATTATTTTACCGGGTGTTTTTAATACGAAGAAAATATGCCAAATGCATTATCTTAATTGAGACATTTGAATACAATGCATGGTGTCTTTGGCCAGAGTTGAATGATCATGTAGTGGTTATGAGAACCCATCCCCGATGTGCGTTGGGTGGACATTGCCCTTATATGGGATGCCCATGGATAACGGATGCCGATTGCAATAGACGCTAGACCGATGCTCCTTTGGGATTGCCGTCTAGTGTAGACGTTGCTGTGCTCAATGGGGTGAGACGATACTTGGTTACACTAGAAGACTGCTAAACGTCGAGTAGGCCGTGCCCGGGGGGCCGTAATAAATTGGAACGTGTGAATGATTGAAATTGACGTGCCTGATTATGGGACAAAATTGTGTGGTACAAAATGGTACGTGTTATAATGATTTGGCCTATAATTGGGACCCTTGTGATTGATTGAGATTAAGTGAGACGTTCCAATTGATGTGTGCATTTATTATATGCATCTGTGATATGAATTGTACTAACGTGTATGAATGAACTGAGGCGAGGTGAGTCTTCTGTAATGTGTGATTCGACTACCTCTAGGCGTATTTTCTTCCTAATAGGGGTTTAGGGGGTGAACTTGATGAGACATTGTTTCACTTCGTCGTGGGTTCAATCTTTTCAGGTCCGTAAATGGAGGCTTCTCCAGTACGTTTTGGGCAGCCGAGGGGATATACAGAGCAGAGTACCGACGTCCCTGTTCCCGAGAGTCCCTGGCTCCATGAGCTCATAGTGACCACTATCTTAGTTGATGAGGGCCGACCATAGTTGATACCTCACCGATTTAGGGCGTGATTTCACCATAGGATCAATGGGATCCAGAAAGATCCTCTGCAGGGTTTTGACATCCCCACCGTTACTGTCAATGCTATAGCGGGTGAGGGGGTAGCTGATCGCCCTGATGGTATCGTGGAAGACCTAGAACCCCCGACAATCTTAGAGGTCTCAATTGAGGAGTCTTGTGCCTAGATGGCTTAGTGACTCTTATTTTTGAGTAGGCCATGTTGATAGACTAGCCTTGTATATAAACTCAGTTTGTTTATAAAAGTATTTTGTGAAATTTGTATCCTACTTTTCTATCCCATATATGTGTTGTTTGGGGATTGTTTATACGTTTCCGCATGTGCATTAAAATGAATGAGTTGACGGCGCGTCCTGGGACGTCGAAATTTTATCGACCACCGAGGGATGTGCGCGCGTTCGAGGTTCAGGGCGTGATAGTCATGCTGAACAGGATTATGAGATATATCGATGGCTGCCTTGTTGTCACAGAACAACCTCATCTCGAACTTAGGACCATAACTAAGTTTCGTCATTAATCTCTTAAGCCATAGACGTTCGCAAAGACCTTTGTGCATCCCCTTGAATTCTACGTCTGCAATTGACAATGCTACCACATTTTGCTTCATGCTCCTCCAAGTAATTATGTTTTCTCCTACAAAATTAAAATATCCTAAAGTTGACCTACTATCAGATACACTCCTAGCCAAGTCAATGTCCGTAAACCCCTCAATTTCAAGGTGCCCATTGTTCAGAAAAAGAATTCCTTTTTTTGGAGCCCCTTTCAAGTAGCGAAGTATTCTTATCACAGCATCCATATGAACTTCACTGGGGGCATACATGAACTGACTAACAAAACTCACAACATAATTAGGTCGAGTATGTGACAAACAAATTAATTTTCCCATCAACCTTTGATACCTTTCTTTGTTAGATGATACCTAATCTAGATACTCCCCAAGTCTATGGTTCTGCATAATTGGAGTGTATGCGGGTTTATAATCCAACATCCCCACTTCTGCTAATAGGTCCAACACATATTTCCTTTGTGAGAGAAATATTCCACCTTTAGATCATGCCATTTCTATTCCTAGGAAGTATTTCAGGCCCCCAAGGTTTTTTATCTCAAACTCTGAGGACAATATCTCTTGGAGTTTAGAGATTTCCTCTAAATCATCCTCTGTAATAATCATATTGTCAACATAGATAACTAACACAGTTATCTTTCCCTTACAACATCTCAAAAACAATGTGTGATTTGCACCACTCTAAATGTACCCATATTTCTTCATCGCCACACTGAACCGGCCGAACCAAGCGCAAGGTGATTGTTTCAACCTGTACAAAGGTTGTTCCGCTTGCAAACCATCCCAGGCTGTGAAGGAAATTGTATCCCGGTGGAATATCCATATAAATTTATTCTTCCAAATTGCCATGAAGGAATGCATTCTTGACATCAAACTGGTGCAGTGGTTAGTCTAGTTTCACCGCCATAGATAGTAAAACCCAAACAATGTTGAACTTTGTGATAGGGGAAAACATCTCTTGTATCTTTTTTGAGCCCATGCCTAGGCTCTACCCTTGAAGTGTTTTACACTTAAGGGATGCCGAGATCCATACGGAATCTCAGACGAAGCAATTTAAAGTCGTAGTTAAGATGAAAGTCTTCAACTTTTAATGCCGTGTAAGAATGGTTTTTCTTTTGATGCAGTGCAAGAAATGGCAAATGGAAAAGAAAAAAAAATGTAGCCAAACTTTAAGGAGGTAAAGTGTGAAAAGTTGGAGAGTGTTCTTTTTTTTTTTTTTTTGTAGAAGCAAGCAATATATTGGGGAAAGGCCAAACTGTACAGACACCACAGCTTCAAATAACTTGCACCAAAGTTGGAGAGTGTTCATCCACGAACACAGCATAAAACTCCTTATTTTACGTTACTCTCTTCATCCATAACCTCTCCTTGTCAAGTACTTCGAAGGCATTCTGTAATATTTGGCTTTGTTGGCTTGGTCAAACGAAGTGGCTTATAGAAAAAAAAAAAAAAAAAAAGAGACATGACCGAGAGAAAAAGGGTGAGAAGGAAAGGAGAGAGTGATCGCAAACACAGAGGAAAAGAAGAAGAGCAGAAAAAGAAAAAGAAAGAGAAAGAGAAAGGGAAAGGGAAAGGGAAAGGGAAAGGCTTTTGTGTGTGGGTTGTTAGCATAACAATTTTTAGGTTTCTATAAAAATAACAGCTTGTTGTGAGATACAAACTCTTGAAGGAGTATAGCCCACGATAATTTGTAATTATTTGTTATTTATTTATTTTTAGAATAAATAGTTATTCTCATAATAGATTGAAAATGATTACCATATAATTTCTCTTTGTACGTACATGCCCCAAGTTGGATTAACACCATTTCACCACATCAAGTAAGGATACAGGCTCTTCATTCTTCTAATCGGAGTAGCTTTTGGAATTGTGGCACAAATTCGAAATTGCGTAAAATTTGAACTGCAAAGTCTGATTTTGGAGTTATTTAGTTATGGAATTATTATGTAAATTATGGATTATGGTGTAGTGGAGCTGTGAGATTTCACAGGAGTTGATTTGAGGTAATGGTTTAGTTGAAGTGAAACATTAGAGTTTTGCACCTGAGTTTCGCATTGCAGATAACTTTGAATAATCACTTCATGTTGGCATGTCAGATTTATTTTGTTTGCGATTAAGCTTAGAACTCAAAAGTGCTTAAATTAGGAATATCACTGGTCATCAATTTATCTCGAGAAAAGATTATGCAATACAATGTTTTGTCTTAGAAAAAATGCAAGTTATGCTATGATGCTAACTTATATTTCAAGAGTGTGAAGGCAGACGATATCTTGCCTTTCAAAATGTTGAGGCATTTACATCATGATGGTCATGTTTTGCTCGGCCTTGCTCTATTGTCAAATACAAGTAAAACTCATTTATGACTTAGCTTACCAAAAACCATCTTCTCTGTTTTTCAGGACAATTGTTGCCTTGCGCAAAGCATGTTAGAACAATTTTCTTCATGTACTTTATCTAGAACATAGTAAACGTAGTCTTTGAGAACTAAGAGTTTTATGAATTTGAAATAAGAAACCATAGTAGACCAACGTTTGACCTTGCCCTCGATCAATCCCAAGTAAAAACCAACATTGTAAAATCAAAGTTTCAAATAACTTTGTTAACGAATAGTTTAGGGGAGAAGTAGCACGATAATGAGTTATATTTTCCCAACCTTATCACATGGTTGGGTTAATTCAATCTCAATTCTTGGGGGTAAGTACACTATTAGTGCCAAAATTTGTGTACAACGCTCGCTTTGGAGCCAAACTTTATTTTGGATCACTTAAGTGCCAAATCGGAGGAAAAACAATCACTTTGGTGCCACCGGTGAGAGATTCCAGTCAAAAGGATTACGTGGCTTTTATATTTAAAAAAAATAAATTGACATGGCTTTTAAACGACGTTGTTTTCCATCCTCCTTGCGAAAACGACATTGTTTTGCCGTCATAAGTGGATGGCCTCACAAAAACGATGTCGCACAGCTCGTTTGGGGATTAAAATTAGGGTTTTTTTGTCCGATCCTCACCCAACACCGACCTAACTCGCTTGGCCACTGTCGCTCGGTCACCATGCTCGGCCACCATTGCTCGGCTTCCATCGTAGTTGCTCGACTAGGTGAGCAAGAAGAGGTTGAGGTTGTTTCACAGGCAAGAAGCGACGGGAAGAATAGGAGGCGAGGGCGGAGGAGGAGGAGGAAGAAGAAGGGGAGTCGAAGGTGGAGAGAGAGAAGACAAGGAGGGCAAGGGAAACAAGGAGGCGGAGTTGCGCTGGTGCTGGTGCCGATGCCGCTGCAAATGTCGCTGCTAGTGCTGGTGTTGGTGTTGTTCTTTAGGGAAAAGACGACAACGAAGCCTTGCCATGACTTCTCTCTCTCTCTCTCTCTCTCTCTCTCTCTCTCTCTCTCTCAATTTGAGGATTTAGGGTTTTGACTTGGGGGAAAGACGCCAAACAACATTGTTTTGTGGTCTAGATGCTGACTATACTCTCTAACGAGCCACATCAGCTTAAAAAATTAATAAAAAAGTACAATGTCAGATTTCCAGTCAATCAAATCGGAGTTGGCACTAAAATGATCATTTTTCAAACTTTTTGACACTTAAGTGATCCAAAATAAAATTTTGGCACTAAAGTGAGCATCGTACACAAGTTTTGGCATTGATAGTGTACTTACCCCCAATTCTTGAATGTGCTGCATGCCTTGGAAGAAAGGCAATAGGCAATATGCAACATCAAAGAAAAAACCATTAGGCTGTAACAGTCAACTTTTTCATTATGCCAAATAGCATACACATACATGTGTTCCACAAGTTGATTCTTGATGATGCATTTCCATTGTCAAATAGGAAAACCACAATGAAAGTTTTAGGCATCTTACGGGGCTTGAGAAAAAATCAACTTCCCGATCAAAAGAGAAAAAAAAAAAAAAAGGCCATCAATTCCCAACCTACGTTAGTAATTCACTAATTTTACCGCTAAATTTTTGTTGTGAGTAGTGAAATTGTATATGAGTAACTTACATTCCACTTGAAGTTAGAAAATTCCTTACTCAAGTTCTACCATGAAAGTGGAGCTCTGTTCGTAAGTTATTGGTAAAATACTATTTTCAATGCTTAACTTTTGTTTTGAATGGTGTCGATAATCTGCTATTGCATTGGACATCCATAAGTTACTAAAATTATTGGTAAATTGTCATCAACGTGCCTGAACAACAGGATTTAAACTATACTGGACACATTAGGAAAATCATTAAATTTATAATTGCTTGCTGAGCTGACTAACTGTAAATTAGCCTTAGATTAGACTATGAATTATGATCCATCCCATTCCAAACCTTTTAAGCACGTCATGTAACATCCTGATTTTCTGAGTCTATTTTTCAATTAAATGAGTTAGGCTTTTCATTGACACACCTATAGTTCTTTTCTCTAAGCTAATCACTCACGAGATAACTAGTTTATTAGGTGAAGCCATTAAGGAATCTAAATGCAATAGACTTGAGAATTCGACCAAGAATCGACTGTTCGACCATGCTAATCTGCAGGGGTCAATACGGCACGATCAAAATCGATCAAAAACTGGAGATAGGTCGGTTCGACAGAGGTATGTGATTAAAGCGTGGGTGATTCCACCTAATTGCAAAATTCTCATTGAACGACACTAAACTGATTTTTCTGTCATTTTTGTACCATGTGCTTGTATTTGAAACCTCGAGATTTTCACGACAACCAAGAGTCGCCAATGAGTCAAAGATGTACAAGTGGCTCAAAAATAATTGACCATAGGTCAAATGTGATAAAAATTCCTAAAAGCTATCTGGTAAGTTAAGTTACGTTAAAATCGCGCTCGGTTGAAATTAACTGCGAAATTGAAACCGATTTCAGAAATTGAAAGTTCTGGCATGTCACGATTTATTTTAGGAACGTTAACTCATCCTCCATAGAATTTTCGGCAAATCGGGATTTTTGGCGAAAAATCGAAATTGAGCTATTTTGGACCGGGAAATTCGATGGGCCGTTTTTTGTTGCACTTTTGGCATTCAAGTTGGTTCAATTGGCAAGGGAAAACTATGGAATTGAGTGTGGGCTTTCTCTTTGGCGTTTGGCCATTTAATTTCAGACCAATTGAAAAGGAATTGAATGGATTTGAAGGGGAAATGCACAAAATTCGTAGGCCTTGTGGGGTGCAACATTTGGGCAGCCATCTTGGCTTGCTAGGGAAGATTTGAGGGAGAGAAATGGGCTATGGATATGGCTAAGCAAGGTGGGGCAATTGAGGCCTCAAGTGGAGGCCATTTGGTGGTCCCCCTTCAGCTACAGCCTTCTTCTTCTTCCTTGGCCTTACTTTCTCCATTATTGTTGTGTTTGAGAGCTCAAGAAAACTAGAGGAAGCCAGCTGAAGACCAGCAGCAGCTGCTCGAGCCCTTTGCCATCGTCGTTAGCCGCTTGAGCAGCCGCAAGCTGCCCGCTAGCCTCCCAATGTCACGCGCCTATCCGCGCGTCCTCACCACCCACGCTCATCGCTTGCACCCTACTCGTCGACTGCCAGAGCTGATTTAGCTACCTACCGTCGCCGTCGAGCCCCTCCGCCGTTCATCTAAGCCCCCTAGTCCACCTACTCGCCATTCCAGCCCATTTCAGCCGTGAAGCCCCTTTGGTTCAGCCTTGGACAAAAGCAAAAGTTCCAGCAAGGGTTGAAACTTCATGGCCCGTTTTAGGCCTCTTACAGGCCTCCTTTGGTGTCATTGTGGGCTTATGTTCTGCTCACCACCGCGTTGCCATCGCCATGAACTCATTGGCCCGTAAAACTAATGAGTTTACTTGCTAAACCTTGCTTAGGAGGTTAATTATGACTAAGTGTTAATTAGATTAGGCTAAGTATGGCTTAGGTGGTTATTTAGTTGTAATTAGTGATTTAGTTGGTTAATTAGGATTGTTAGGTGGTTATATTAGATTAGTTAAGAGCTAAGTAGATTGTACTATTTATGTGGATAGGTACCTTATTTTTCTAGGCCCGTTTAGGAGATTAAATTAGCATTTCCGGCCTAAGTATGCATTTATTGGATTAAATGTATTTATTTAATTAATTTTTCTATTTATTTGATTATTTATTATTTTCTGGAAATTATACCGTGATAGCCGGTGATCGGAATTTCGTGCCGATTGTTGTGGTGTATCAGTTTAAGAAAAACCGAAGACTTAAGATATAGAAGATTTGCAGTAATATATTAGGCTGTGAATTAAGTAAAGAGATAATGAAAAGAGAATTAGAACACGAAGTTTATAGTGGTTTGGCTTAAACCAAGCCTACGTCCACTCTCCCACACTAACAGCCCACCGGCTGGATTTCACTAAGAATCAAATAGATGTTACAGTCACACGTCCTTGATTCCACAGTGTAGAGACTTTGCTACACTTCTTCAAGGTCTCACAAGTATCTAGACACTCTTTTGAATGCAAATTTACGCTCAACAAATGAACTAGCAAAGAATAAGGAGCTTCAGACTTTGAAATTCTTCTATCTCGCACTCACTTGAATAACTAGAGAGTCTTCCTTATATACTCCTCTGTGCCTTCATACCCGTTGGCACCTTCCAAAGGAGTTCTTTCAATCTACCCGTTGGACAGAATCAATTAGGGAGATCTTGAGTTACTTAAAGAAAATGAAGATAGCCCACCAATCCTGCTCGCCCATATAATCAGGATCTAAGTTTCCATAAGTAGAACCTTCCAAATATACTTCGTCAATCAACGGATCTAAATTACTTGAATTATTTGCAATACGAATATTAGATCTTAAGATGCTATCTCCAGCCGTGAGATGATCTTAAATAAAACGAATCAACTCCTTAAAGAAATACTCGCATCTGAATAAGACTTCTTCATCGGTCTAGGAACTATCAATGAGGGCAGACTTTAAGTCTTGAGTGTGAAGGTCTTCAGACTTTAACAAAAGAGTCTGCACGTCTTCAGACTAGACTGATGAAAACGTTTTGTCAACTTCAAAACAAATTAGAAAGATTTCTCCAACAATCTCCCCATTTTTGATGGTGACAAAACTTTCCTGTAGATTTGGATATTTTTGATCTGCAAGACAATACTCAAGCGAACAAAGATATCTCATAAGGGATAAATGAATTAAGATAAAGATAGTATTGTCTCTGCAATCATAGGAAACAAGTTAGTTCTGCAAAAGCAACTACCTTTACCATAATTACCAACAATCCTTAAAGTACTGCAAGCATTAAATGATCAAAACATAGTCCAAATCAGTCATTAGTCGCAAACAGTCCAGCATAAAACAATCAAAACCAAACAGAAATCAAATCTGCATCAACTTCTCCCCCTTTTTGTCAACAGCAAAAATGTAGAGAGTAAAAAAGAAGTTTGAAATTAAGATTGTTTTGGAACGCGAACGAGCTGAAAGTCTCCCATTGACTTGACAATCTCTTCTAGCTTCTTCAAATCCTCCTTCAGTTGGGCTACCTCATCACCCTTTGCATTTGCTTGAACTTGAAGACGAAGGGCTTGAACTTGATCGTGCAATGATACTGAAGAGGCTTGATTAGCAGTTTGCATATTCTGAAATTCACATCCCAACGCATAAATCTGTCCTCTGATCTCCATAAGAACATCAAGCAATCTTTTCAGGTCTGCTGAGTTATCAGTTTGAGTGCTTGCTTCAGCATGGTCAGATTGTGGAGTGTGGGCAGATGATGGAATATTAGCATTAATATTCAGACTGGGAGATGAAATTTCATTTCCTTCTTTAGGAAATTGAGATGCGTAAACATCTTTCGGATCGGCAGGAGAACGGTTAATATCATCACTGGTAAAAGCAAAAGAATGAGTACCTCTTTTATCAGTGACTCCCCCTATTTCAGTGCCTTCAGGTGTAGAGAAATATTCTTCATGCTCTGCTTCTTCTTTGGTGTCATGATGACTTTGTCTTTCATCTTCCGTTGGAGAGTCACCGTGACTTTCTCCTTATGGATGTTCTTCTTCATGTTCTTCCTCTGCATCTCTTTCTTCTCCTTCCTTCCTCATCACTTCTCTCTCTTCACTCCTTTGCTCTGTTTCCTCTCTGTCTTGGTTCTCTCTATCCTCTGTCTTTGGAATAAGACGTTGTAAGTTCTTTTAAGGCAAGAGCAGAAATGGTGATGCCATCCCCATCTTCTTCATCATGTAAGATGAGTGTTCTCCTTTTCTTAGATGGAGCTCTCATGGGCTCCTTGCCTTTCCGTTTTGCAGCCATAGGGTCTTGTCGAGTCTTGATAGGGGTCTTCTCCTTAACACCCTCCAAAGCCTTATTTAGCTCATTCAAACGCATCTTTGAAACCATATTTAGTCCCACCACCATTGGATCACAGGTTCGAACACATAGAATTTTGGGAGGCTGAATATTGAGATGTTTGAATAGCTGAGTAACAAGAGCTGAATAAGGAAGTTGGTCCCTGTCCTTTACCATTGACCTATACATGTGAAACATGATTGTGTGTGGCAGAGAGAACTTGTAACCAGTGTTGATGGCATACATCATCTTATGGAGCAGGACATTTGAGGCACTCATCCTTAAGTACGAAATTCATCCTTTGGCAACTCTGTCTCGAACAAGCTCCATAGTGGCATGACCAATAGACACACTAATTGATTGGAATTTCCCTCTCTCCACTTCAATCACATCAGCCAGAGTGTCCACATAAACCACATAATCCTGGTCTCTAACATTGAAAGAAAATCTATTCGCATCTAAAAAGCTTAGATTGGAATAGAAATACGCTATAAGTTCTGGATGAGCTACATCTGTCTCAAAGCAAAACCGTTCAAGTTGGAGTAAAGAAAATTTTTCCCGTAACTTCACATTTAGAGAATCAAGAAAATCAAAATCCACACTCCTTGGATTCATCACCCCTCGCTTCAGCAGTTTAGAGTAAACTTGCCTATGTTCCTCCGAACGAAACAGATCCACCCTCTTTCCTCGAATTCTCGCAGCAACACCCATTCTAGGCTTAAAATGAATGTACATCTTCTCATCGTCATATTTTCCTTCTAGTTGACTAAATCCTCCAAAATGAGGATCACTAGGGAAGTTTGCAAACACCCTTTATGCCGAACCAGCAGGAGCAATTCCCAAGCATTCCATCGTTCTCAAAAAGTAAGTCTCATTTTGGTACCCTTTTTCTTTCAGAAATTCATCAATAAAGGTCGTGGCAAAACCTCCTTCCTTTAGGGCAGTATAGAGTTTGAAAGTAAAGGCAGGCTTAAGAGTCCTTACTGGTTCTACATCTTCAAGAATTTCTTCTTCCACTTGTTGATGCTAAGATTCGTGTGATCTAGCCTGAGAAGAATGGCGCGGTTAAGAATGTTGTGGACTCTGTTGCTGCCTCGAAGAATCTTCCTCCTTGCTCAGGTCAAAATGTATAGGATCCTCACGCATATGCTGTAGTCCCTTGCTTGCAATCCTTGAGGACTTTCTTTGGGAAGACATTGTCATGGTCTTTGAGAGAATTTTTCGAAAATCGAAATTCTTCATCTTCAGACTTTTATCTCTTACCCTAAACTTCTTCGGACTTTAAAATATTAAGTCTAGAGCGAATAGACTCAGATAAACTTTTCTCTAGTGGCTTTGTAAATATATCCGCCAGCTGATTCTTTGAATCAATGTATTTGATCATTACTTCTGGCATCCGGAAATTTTGACGACCCTCGAATATACGACGGTCCGTGACTAGTCGATGGAAGTATTGTCGGACTATGTCATCAGTATCATTTACAAACACCATTTTATTTTCATCGTTGGACCGATGCGTTACGTTTAGTAATGGTCTGATCGTCGAGTAAATTATAGTCTTGTCGGAGATCTTTCCTACATTCAAGCGAGACCGAGGCTAATTACGAGTAATGTGTCGATATTTTTATGCTAACTTTGGCCGTTCAACCTTTTAGACCATTATACGCTCGACCCCGTTTCGTCGCCACCCAACGTCCCGAGACATCTAACCTATTTTACAACGAGACCGCCAGAGTGCCCATGCACGGCCATGCACACATCCAATATTAGTCCCGACCAACCTCGCAAATTGACCAAGCCGAAGGCCCGTAGTACGCAACGATCATGGTTACTTCCGACCCCGTGTGTATGTGAGGATTTCGAAGAAAGATGATGAAGATTTCACTTTACAATTTCACGTACATTTATTCTCCTTTGTGAAGAGCCCAAGCATTCTCCATGCACACGTCTAGCAAGAGTCAACAAAATTGGAGGGGGTTTGACTCACGAAACCGCAGCCACGCTGCTCCATCACCCTTGAACAGCAAATGAAGAAGTAAAGCATGCAGCTGCTGCCACGAAGCCTTCTTATTGACTTAATTAGTCAATTGGCTAGGAGCTACGCTTTTGGACGTCCGCTAAAAGACTTCGACGGCTGCAGCCACGACTTCTCTCTCCCTCTTCGGTGGCCAGCGGAGAGATAGCCAAGCATGCATGCAGAAACCACGTCCCCAATTGCTGTTCATCCGATTGCTTCGAGCGCGACACGCCTGCCCACCCGTGCCTCCTTCTCTTGCCGCCACCGAACCAACATTTATTGACTAAATTAGTCAATGGATGGAGGGGTAAGAGACAGCCACGTTCCCACCCACCTGTCCTCGCCTCCTTCTGCCGCCGAAGCTTTCATTTTGTTGACTGGCTTTTGTCAACAAAACCAGTGACGGACGAGCAAAACAGAGAGAGAGAGAGAGAGAGAGAGAGAGAGAGACTAACAGAGAAAAAGAAAATCAGGCAGAGTGAGAGAGAATGAGCGAGAGAAATTCGAGAGAGGGCAGCGAGGGAGAAGGGAAAGAACCGCCTTTTGCACGTGCGTGCTGCCACTGTCGACGCCGCTCGCAATCACCGCCGTTGAGCCGCGCCTGAGACCTGCGAGTTTTCTGTTTTTGCTTGCCAACGAGCCGTAGGACTTGAGGCAAGTAAAAGTTCGCTAACCTATATAATGCAATGCTGTTATGGTCTGATGGAGTGCAATAGACTTGGAGATGGTTGAATTGTGGATGCTGGATGCTGGATTTTGAATAAGTAGAAGTAGTTCTCTTAGAATTAGTAAACTGTTTCTTATAAAACAGCATGACCTTTGATGATTCTGTAAATTTTCTGTAATTATCTAGTTAGAATTGGACTTTTAACCCCTAATAAAAGTTGTAGGACACATCTTTAGAAATAACATATCAAAATTTGAGAATAAATGGACAAGGTTTGGTTAGTGAAACGATTTTCTTTGTAAAAGTTAAATCTGGAAGCTATTACAGAATGTTAGTAAAGAATATAGCAATTACTGCTCTTGATATAAAATGAATCTGACTTAGTGTTCTTCATGAAAATTTTTCCTTTATGTCTTCTTTATAACATATCAAAATTTCAGAATTTTCTAAATTCATTTAGGGGTTATTCCGAAATTTTTACTAAAACTGGGCATTTTGATGTTTGAGCTGTTTTATTTCGAGTTTGCTCAATTTTCCCCCAAGGGTGAATGCATCTTGATTTATCATTTGATATGATGGTGTTGGTATTCAGCATCTTATCCAACATTGAGATTTGATGAAAACTCATGGGACATCTGATGTCATTGCATTGAAAGTGTTTTTATTGAAATAATATGAGATGATAATGCTGCCGTTGTACCCTCGGGTCAACGATGCCCCGGGAGTGTCGGAATGCCCGGTGGTATATCGATACGTAATTCCGGGGGAGGCCCGGTGGTATGTCGATATGTAATTCCAGAGGGTCGGGGTAACCATTTTCATGGCAAGCCCCAGAGGTTTTCCTCGGGAGTGTTGGGATGCTCGGTGGTATATCGGTACGTAATTCTAGGGGATGCCTAGTGGTATGTCGATACGTAATTTCAGAAGGCAGGGGTAACCATTTCATGGCGCGCCCCAGCGATTCCTCGTGATGCCAGGTGGGGTGCGAGATGCCTAGAGGTGTGACGTAACACGCTTTGGATGCCTGGTGGCCCGGTGGCGTAATTCCGGAGGACTTCGCGATGCCAGGATCGGGTGTGAATGCCCAGAAGGACGCAGACATTGGTCCTCTGGGAGATGAAACCTTTTGAATATTAAAACTGAGGGCACTACTAAGTGTGTGTGTGATCTGGTTATAGGATTAAATTGTGTGACATGGAATGTGACGTGTCATATCAGTTTGGTTCTATAATCAGGACTCGTGTGACTAAAAATGGTGCATCTTGGTTTTTGAAACTGCACGAGTCATTGCATTAAAAAGTTTTATGGATTCGATGCATACTCATTCCTTTGGATATATGTTTTCTCTATCTTGCATGAAATTTGATTATGATGGCTATGCACGATATAGTTTAGTGAATCTTTTATTGCTGAGTGGTTGTACTCACCCCTTTTGGGGACTAACATTTCAGACTAGACAAGATACCTCTGCTGCCACCGCCACCGGCAGATGTACCAAGTGGTTGGATATGACCGCGAGGAGGAGGACAGTAGAGGAAGGAACTTTTGGACGCCGACACTGATCGATGGACTTTAAGTATATGATCGTTGGAAAAGATGTCGGTCATCTTTTGAAGTATAGCCGAGTATAGAAGACTACGACATTTTGGTGTACCGACTGAAAATGTCTATCTAGTTTATGTAAATAAAAGTGTTCGGCTTATTACTTATCAATGTGTTTAGTTGGTGTGCATCGTTTTAAATTTAGGAAAAGGAATAGTTGATTGTGCTTCCGCTATATAAACTGCGCAAGGACCGACTTAAAAGATATAAACCCCCGGGATTTATGAATTATAATGAAATTCCTTGGTATCAAAGTATTATACCATCAGGGTAAAGCGAGTGAAAGGTACGTGTGATGACCCTAACCGATTGGGGGCCGTTCGGGGGTGCCACAAATATGGTCTCTAATAAAATGGTGTCGAATCTCTATATGCTTTGCTCTTGAATGATGAATTAGATTTTTGGTGAGATTAATTGCGCTGGTGTTGTCACATTTAATCTCAGTACATGAGTCTTCGATTCTAAAGTCTCTTAGTTGTTCTTTTATCCATAAGATTTGAGAATAGTAACTTCCAAGAGTTACGTATTCTGCTTCTGCTGTTGAAAGAGCTACTGTACTTTGCTTCCTTGAAAACCAAGATATTGTTCTGTTACCAAGCAATTGACAAGTACTAGAAGTACTCTTTCTTTCAACACTGCATCCTGCCAGATCTGCATCTGAATATCCAAGAAGAGTAAAGTCTCATTTTTTAGGATACCATAGACCTAACTTTGAAGTTGTTTCAACATATTTGATGATGCATTTCGCAACACTTAGATGAGATTCTTTTGGATCTGACTGAAATCTGGCACAAATGCAAACACTAAACAAAATGTCAGGTCTAGAAGCAATAAGATAAAGAAGTGAACCAATAATACTCCTATAAAGTTTCTGGTCAACTTTCTTTCCTCCTTCATCTTTATCCAGCTTCAAGGAATACATTGGAATTTCAGTCTTTTTGCAATTATCTAAACCGAACTTTTTAACAAATTCCTTTGCATATTTTTCTTGATGAATAAAAATCCCTTCTTTCAATTGCTTTACTTGAAGTCCGAGGAAGAAAGACAATTCACCCATCATGCTCATCTCAAATTCATCATGCATAAACTTAGAGAATTTATTGCATAGATTTTCATTAGATAATCCAAATATTATGTCATCAGCATAAATTTGAACAAGTAAAAAAATTTTATCTTCCCATTTGATAAACAGAGTAGTGTCCACTTTACCTTTGGTAAAACCATTTTGAATTTAAAACGTACTTAAGCTATCATACCAAGCTCGAGGTGCTTACTTTAAACCATATAGAGCCTTTTACAGTCTGAATACAGAGTCTAGTTTCCTTGGGGTCTTCAAATCCGGGAGGTTGTTCTACATAGACTTTCTCTTGGATAAATCCATTCGGGAATGCACTTTTGACATCCATTTGGAATAACCTGAAATTCTTATAACAAGCAAAAGCAAGTAATAATCTAAATGCTTCTAACCTTGCTACTGGTACGTAAGTCTCATCATAGTCTATCCCTTCTTCTTGTGTATATCCTTTGGCCACGAGTCTTGCTTTATTTCTTACAACTTTTCCTTTTTCGTCAATCTTGTTTCTGAAAACCCATTTAGCTCCAATAACAGATTTTCCTTTTGGTTTAGGAGTTAATTTCCAAACATCGTTAACACTAAACTGCCTGAGTTCTTCTTACATGGCTTCAATCCAGCTTTCATCAGTTAAGGCTTCTTCTATGCTTTTGGGTTCTATTTCAGAAATAAGGGCCATAACACTAGACTTTTCACGCCTCTTGGATCTTGTACGAATTCCTTCATCAATGTTACCAATGATGAGTTCTTTGGGATGACTGGACTTGTGCTTCCAGTTGCTAGTTGGTCTGACAGATTGCTGATCTTCTTCTTTAGTTGATTCTTCAATATTCGTTTGCTGTTCTCCTTCTATAGTCTGAGCTATTTCAGGGGAAGTAGACTTTGTAGAGTCTGGAGCAGGTTTCGATTCTTCGGGATGAGTCTAGATCGAATGATTCTGCATAGTCTTGAAATTTGACATTCATCGATTCTTCCATAGACTGAGTCTTCTTGTTGTATACTCCGTAAGCCTTATTGGATGTTGAATATCCAATGAAGATTCCTACGTCTGATTTTTTTTTTTTTTTTTCAAACTTACCAATTTGATCATTTGCATTTTTCAAGATAAAACATTTGCAACCAAATACATGGAAATAAGAAACAATTGGCTTCTTTCCTTTAAACAAATCATAAGGAGTTTTCTCCATAATAGGCCTTAAGAAAACTCTATTAATAATATAACATGCTGTAGAAACTGCTTTAGCCCAAAAACGAAAATAAATATTACTTTCAATTAAAAGATTTTAGCCATTTTTTGCAAAGATCTATTCTTCCTTTCCACAACTCCATTATGTTCGGGAGTATATGGAGAGGAGAATATATGCTGAAAACCATATTCATCACAAAATTTAGCAAAGTCTTGATTTTCAAACTCACCTCTATAGTCTGTCTGTATGCTTGAAATAACATATCATTTCTCATTCTGCACTTTCTTGGCAAATTTAGTGAAATAAGAGAAGGTCTCAGACTTACTTACCAAAAAGTAGACCCAAGTAAATTGTGAATAATCATCCGCTCTTACTAGGCAATATCTCTTTCCACCAATGCTTTGAGTTCTAGTTGGTCCAAAGAAATCCGTATGCAAGAGCTACAACACATGATTAGTGGAAACATGATTTATTGGTTTGAAAGAATTTTTAACCTGTTTTCCCAATACACATGGTGTGCATAAGTCAGAATTTTGGTACTTCAGGTTGGGTAGTCCACGAACAAGCTTTTTTGAAGAGATCTTGGCAATTTGCTTCATGTTGATATGGCCAAGCTTTTGATGCCAGAGTGCTTCATCTTGTATTGAAATTAGACATTGAGATCTTTCTAGATTGATATCCAAAAGATAAGTATTTCCATGTCTTCGCCCAATAAGGGATTGTGAAAGATCTTTACTAGTTCCCGAACATATTCCTTCTTGAAAATTGATCTTAAATCTAGTGTTGCACAATTGGCTGATGCTGAGCAAGTTGAAGTCGAGTCCTTCCACTAAGGAGATGTTGTTGATTGTGAGACTTCCAATCTTTACAGTTCCACATCCAACAATTCTTCCCTTACTGTTTCCGCCAAATGAGACTTTTCCACCAGTTACTTGTTTTAATTTAACAAAACAATTTGAATCTCCAGTCATATGCCTCGAACAACCACTATCTAAATACCATTTGACATTTTTCTTGATAGTGACCTGCAATTAAAAAGAAGACTCAAGCTTTCTTTGGTATCCACACTTTTTTGGGTCCAGTAAAGTTAGTGCAGTATACGGTCTTTGCCCAATCCTTCTTAACAGGCCTCCAAACCATAGGACATTCTTTCTCAAAGTGTTCTGAGCTGTTACACTTAGAACATCTAAGAGCATTTCGACCAACAGGTTTTACAAAGACTTTTTGAAAATGATTTCTGTAAAAGGCTTTTTGTAGGTCTTTGTTTGATTATTTCCTTTACTTTTGGAAAATCAATTAAATGAATGGTTTCAGAAGTCATTCCCAAGCTTGATTTGTTAAAGTAAGGTCTTTGTACTTGAAAGAATCTTTTCTAATTTCTCATATCCTATAGAAAACCTTTTGAAATGCTTGAAGTATCATTTTTCAAGAGTGTGTTTTCTTTTGAAAGAGAATCTACATTTTCTTTCAAAGTAACGAAACTTTTATCTAGATTTTCAAATTTTTCTTTCCATAAAATTTCATATTGCTTCAGTGTAGAATTCTCCCTTTTTAGCTCGGAAATCCTCTTGAGAGAGGCTTTGAGACTAAGACACAATTCATCAATGTACTTTGAGACTTTAATAGGAATTTTTAAATTACTTACCTCGATTTCACTATCTGAATCTGAGTCAGTATCGATTTCGAGTCCGAGTCTGATTTAGCCATCAAACAAATATTAGCATAATCATCATCACTCTCTTCGCATTCTGTATCACTCCAAGTTTCTGCTTTGAGTGCATTTCTATATTTCTCAGCTTTTCCTTTCTTTTTCTTCAACAATGGACAGTTAGGTCTGGTGTGTCCATTTTTCTTGTATTCAAAGCAAATCACATCTTTATTGAATTTATCATCCTCAGCTGATTTGTTTTGAAATCTTTGCGAACTTTGTTTCTTCCAATTGAATATTTTTCCCTTTTTGTTCAATTTCCAGAACCTTCTTATCATGAGAGCGAGTTCTTCATCGTCCATGTCGTCTTCAGAGTCTGTAACATCAGAATCTTCATTAGATTTTAAGGCTATAGACTTCTTACCTTTGGGATCTTCTTCTTCATTGATTTACTCCACTTCATAGAACTGAAGTGTTCCAACCAATTCGTCAATGGAAAGTGGCATGATCCTTTGTGTTTCCCTTCTTGAAGTCTTTACGTGATTCCACTCTTTGGAAAGTCCATGCAGCAATTTGTTAACCTTCATGGGTCCTGAGATTGGTTGACCCTTATACTCAAGAACATCTACAACCTCTGTAAAATGGCTAAACATGTTAGTAATAGATTCTCTTGGTTTCATCTTGAAGGCTTCATATTGACCATGCAGAATATTGATTCTGGTTTCTTTCACTCGATCTATTCCTTCATAGGTGTGGCACCCCGAAGCGCCTAAGGTCACGACAGATACCAAAGAAGAACCTTAGATCCTAGGCATTATTTTTTTTTTTTAAACGGTCCCAGCGCAACTTATTAGCGGAAGCATAATCAAGTCCTACCAATTCTCCCTCCAACAACCATGATACAATTTGCACACCACTAAACATCATAAGAAAAGATAAAGCCAAGACACTTTTATTTACATATTTTCATGATGGATTTTCTCGGGTCGGTACAACAAAAGAAAGGCCAAGACTTTTCGCTACACTCGGCCATAACCCCAAAAAGAGACAACTCGACCCTCTAAGATGATCATGCAAAATCCTCCATCAACTAGTGTCGGCTAATAACCAAAAAGTTGCAGCTCCTACTTCTCACGCACGTGCCATCACACCCATCCCGGTGCATCAAGCGATGGCGACGGCAACATCCCCCGCATCACTCCGTCTCGACGAATGTGAACGGATATGAACTCTTGTATGACAGGGCCCCCAACCAGGCCCACATCATACATCACTATCGTGCGAACCCGAAGGAACGTTAGACCAGGAATGGTGGGACAGTCGATTTCCACACACTCAACCTCCACATCCGATGGAAGGCCGTAAAAGACGCCCCGCATGACAGTAGGGAGCGGCATCTTTCTAATTTGAAATGTTGGTCCCCGAAGGGGTGAGTACAGCCACTCAGCAGGTAAAAGATCCAATAAACCACTCAATGCATCATACAATACAATCATAGCACAATACATGTCATTCATGCATCCAAGCATAACTTACCTTGAAGCCATGCATATACCATAATACCATGTGATCACACCTCTTCATGTACTCATCACATTCAGGTCATACATATATCATCATGCCATAGGTGATCATCATCATGTCACACACATATCATCATGCCATAGGTGATCATCATCATGTCACACATATATCATACATATGTCATCATATCATATGTGCATGATTCAATTTCCATTTTTATCTTTCAATTTGATCACCACATCTCTCTTTCTCGGGATCAGTAATTGCATCCCATATTATCACTCGCACCCCAACCTGGCGTCGTGAGAAAGCCTCCGGCACACACCACCGGGCATCTGGCACCCCCACATTCCGGGCATCTCGCATCCCAACCGGCATCACGAGGCATTCCCCGGGCACCAACCTCCGAGGCTTCCAGCACCCAACCATTCCGAGCATCTCGAAACTCCCAAGGACATCCGGGCATGTATCTCAATACAATCCGAGCATCCGGCACCCCCCATCCCGGGCATCCTAACACTCCCAGGGCATTATCGGCCGCCTCCACAATTTCCTCATTCATCATAATTCATATTTACCAATTTATGTCTCACAATCAACATGGCACATGATGTAATGGCAAACAAGATCACTTTCATCATTTTAATTCTTATATGCATTTCCAATCATCATCATACATGCAGCAAGATACAACCACTAATGACAATACAATCCATGGGGTCCATACAACTTAGAATAGTCCATATATCGTGCCTTTTTGAAATTTACTAAATTCCAGCTTGCACAATTTTGGAAAACATTTAAATTAAATATCCATATGATCCTCAAAAATCACACAATCAGAGCATGTAATAGACAAGACATAAAGGTAACAATTTCATGCAGAACACATGCCCAAAAGTGCTTCACACAAAAAGATATAGCTCATACATTACAACATGCAAAATTCGGACAAAGTCAGATTGCGCAGTTCTTGAAATATTTCGATTAAAATACCTGAATGACCTCCAAAAATTATGAAATTTTACCAGGTTATAGTCAAGACCCTAAGGTAGATTTTTCATGAAGACATCTATGCCAGATTCGCTCTAGATAATTAACTATAGATGGTCGAAACTCCTGTTCCTAGTACCAAACAGTCCAGTATAGCTATCTTCCGAAAAATCGAGGTTTCGCCTACTTATATTTCTTCGTTTCCTCTGAAATTTTGATATGTTTTGCCTCAAGAGGTCCCCTACAACTTTTATTAAGGGATCTAAGTGAGATTCCCAAATAATAGTCACCGTATAGTCTAAGAAGTCTCGGGAGTCCAGTACCGTATTTCCAGATTTTCCGTCTTCAAAAGAAAATCGTTTCACTAGGCTAAACTTGCTCATTTTACCTCAAATTTGAGTATGTTAGTCTTTAGAATGTTCTATACAACTTTCATGAAGATATCGAAATGAAATTCTCGGTAAAAAGTAACATGCAACACACAAAACCACCAAGAGGTCAACAAAACAGTTCCAGATCTTGCGTCTTCGTAGAGGAAGGGTTTCACCCCTTAAAACTAAGCCATTTTATCTCAAATTTTATTATGTTATACTTTCAGATGTTGTCTACAACTTTCATGAAGAAGTCAAAGTCAAAATCCAACTCAAAACACGTATGCAAGCCTCTACAACGTTCGGGGTCAGGCGGCACACTCAAAAACAGAACACATTTTCAAGAGCAACACATTCTAGCTTCGATTTCTTAGACCCTAAACACCCAAGATTCAACACCATTCCAAACACACATGCAAGACACACATGCAAGAGCAGAAAATGGATCCCAACTTGCCTCCAAGATCAAGCGAACGACGGCACACGGACGGCGACGGACGAGCGGACGGACGGACGACGGGCGGGCGAGCGGCTCCTTCCTTCTCTCTCAGTTCCTCTCTTTCTCTCGCAACTCTCTCTCTCTCTGCAACCCTCTCTCTCTCTGGCTTGGGCGACAGCCCCTCAACCGGCCACTCTCCTTTCTTTAATTCCCCCACAAAGCCATCATTTGCAATGATGAGAAGCCTCCCCCAATAGCCAATGCATGGAGTCTTCTTTTTTTGCCACTTGGCAAGACACATGCAAGATGGGCTTGGGAAGAAGTGGGCCGGCCTCTCCCTCTCTCGTTGGTCAACGGCAGCCCTATTTATGGGCTTCATGGGCCGGCCTTTTGGCCCATCCAAAGTCCATACTCTTGGGCCTAAGACCCAAGCCTAATTAAACCCCAATTTTACTTTTAATAATTCACTTTTAATTCTTTCTTTTATAGATTCCAAATTTTCAATTTCATATGGCCATAATCTTGCAACATTTAATCTATAGGGATTAAATCTATGAGGTGCATAGCCAAGAATAAATTCTTCTCATAAATTTATCCTATGATACTAATTTTAATAACTTATGAACACAAATATATAACACTTGGTCTTAAGAGAAAATCAATGGCTAAAGCATAAACCATAGGTAATTTCATTACCTAATCAGGGGCTTTAATTCATTTAGAGGTTGTCTTGAATTTTGGGATGCCACAATAGGTGATGTGCAGTCTATCCCACACTTCTTTAGATATTTCACAAAAAGATATTCTATTATATTCAATAGGAGATAATGCACAATAGAAGGAATAAATTGCTTTTGCATCAAGAGCCTGTCTCTTAGTTATCTCTTCTTGAGTCATGTCGCTAGCCTCTGCAACTTCTTTCCCTCTTTCTGAGACTATTGTAGCTTTAGGAATGATTCCTTTGTCTACCACATCCCACTCCAGAGGATCTTTCGATCTTAGGAATGCTTTCATCTTGTTTTTCCATATGCTGTATTCCTTTCCATCGAAATAAGGTAGTCTTGTGTTGCTTTGACCTTCAACCAACCTTAGAGCCAACATACTAGCCGTGGATCTTTAACTCTAAAATAAAAACACTTCAATTAAATGAGTACACAGGCTCTGATACCAATTGAAAGTACTAGTATGAACACCTAGAGGGGGTGAATAGGTGTAAAAACAAATTTTACAACACTTAGCAACTTAACTCAATTTTTAAGAAAAACCGAAGACTTAAGATATAGAAGATTTGCAGTAATATATTAGGCTGTGAATTAAGTAAAGAGATAAGGGAAAGAGAATTGGAACACGAAGTTTATAGTGGTTCGGCTTAAACCAAGCCTACGTTCTCTCTCTCGCACTGACAGCCCACCGGCTGTATTTCACTAAGAATCAAAAGAGATGTTACAGTCGCACGTCCTTGATTCCATAGTGTAGAGACTCTGCTACACTTCTTCAAGGTCTCACAAGTATCTAGACACTCTTTTGAATGCAAATTTACGCTCAACAAATGAACTAGCAAGGAACAAGGAGCTTTAGATTTTGAAATTATTCTATCTCACACTCACTCGAATAACTAGAGAGTCTTCCTTATATACTCCTCCATGCCTTCATACCCGTTGGCACCTTCCAAAGGAGTTCTTCCAATCTACCCGTTGGACATAATCAATTAGGGAGATCTCGAGTTACTTAAGGAAAATGAAAATAGCCTATCAATCCTGCTCACCCATACAATTAGGATCTAGGTTTCTATAAGTAGAAACTTCCAAGTATATTTTGCCAATCAACATATCTAAATTACTCGAATTATTTGCAATACGAATAATAGATCTTAAGATGCTATCTTCAGCCGTGAGATGATCTTCAACCAAACGAATCAACTCCTTAAAGAAATACTCGCATCTGAATAAAGACTTCTTCATCGATTTAGGAACTGTCAATGAGGGCAGACTTTAAGTCTTGAGTGTGGAGGTCTTTAGACTTTAACAGAAGAGTCTGCACGTCTTCAGACTAGACTGATGGAAACGTTTTGTCAACTTCAAAACAAATAAGAAAGATTTCTCCAACAAATACCTGGTGTCGGGTTTTAACACCGAAAATGCTTTTAAATACTATATCAAATAGTGGGATTTTAAAAGGAATAATATTACTTTTTAAGGTTCGATTTGTCCGTGTACCCACACATGATTATTTTTATCGAGTGTTTTTAATACGAAAAAAATAGGTCAAGCACATTATCTTAATTGAGACTTGTGAGTGTAAAGCACAATGTTCTTGGCCGGGATTGATTGATCGTGTAATGATTATGAGAACCCGTCCCCGATGTGCGTTGGTAGGATAATGCCTCTATATGGGATGCCCCTGGATAACGAATGCCGGTCACAGTAGATTCTAGACCGATGCTCCTTCGAGAATGACGTCCCCGATGTGCGTCGATTGATGTTGTCGTGCTCAAGAAGGAGACGAAGCCTGGCTATGCCAGAGGACTAATGTGCGTCGATAGATCGTGCCTGTGCGGGCAGTAATAAATTGGAACGAGTGATTGATTGAGATAAACGTGCCGGATGATGGGACAAAATTGTGTGACACGGTATGGGACGTGTCATAACAATTTGGCCTTATAATCGGGACTCCTGTAATTGATTGAGTTTGAGTGAGGCGTTCCAATTGATGTGTGCATCTATTATATGCATTGATTATACAAACCGTACTAACGTGCAGGGAGGAACTGAGGCGAGGTGAGTCTTCTGCAATGTGTAGTTAGACTGCCTCTAGGTGTATTTCCTTCTTAATCGGGGTTTAGAGAGTAGACTTGCTGAGACGTAGCCTCACCACGTCGTGGGCTTAACCTTTTTAGGTCCTTAGATGGCGATCCCTCTGGTTCGTTTTGGACAACCTCAGGGGGTTACTGAGTGGAGTATAGACGTCCCTATCCCTGGGAGTCACTAAATCCATGAGCTTGTTGTGACCACTATCTTGGTCGATGAGGGCCTACCTCAAAGGGTACCTCATCGATTCAGGGCTTGGTTTCACCATGGGCCCAATGGGTATAGGGAAGGTCCCCTTCAGGGTTTTGATATCCCTGCTGTTGCGATCAACGCCGCTCCAGGCGAGGGTGTAGCTGGCCCTCCTGATGGGGTTGTAAAGGACCCGAAGCCCCGGGAGCCTGTGGAAGTGGAGTCCAAAGGATCGGCGAATGTGTCCGACTAGTAGGTCGTACGACAACTTCTTTTTGAAAGCCAATTTTTTTGTAGACATACTAGTTTGTTTATGAAAGTGTGGTTTTTATGAAATCGTTATCCTGCTTTTCTATCCCAAGTTGTTTGTCGTCTGGGGATTGTTTCTTTCACTTCTGCTAGTGCATGATTCGATTGGGTCGGCGACGCGTCCTGGGAACATTGCAATTTAGTCGACCACCGAGGGATGTGCACACGCTCTAGGTTCAGGGTGTGACACGTCCTGGGGAAGATACGTGTAAAAAGCTAGAAGGTGTTCACACCCATGTGTAGAAGGCATTGAACTGTTCGACCTTTGCTATCAAATGCTAGGAAGGTCTTTAGTCTAGCTTGGTTCTAGAAACGAAGCACTATGTCATTTACAACATCTAATGTAGTTTCATAATGGTGTTAAGAAATTCATCAAGGAGGATGAGAGGAATTGCTAGGTCATGAAGAAACCTATGTTCTTGGAAAATATCGGTGCTACAATCTCACAGTTGAAAAGAAGAGATAGCGCTACTTTCTTCACTAATTAATGTCTGTGATCTTATTGTCGAATATCAGTAATTTAGCAAGTAAAACAATGTTGACATTGGGAAAAACTCAGTTTAGTAAGGTTGAGTCAAGTCTGCCATTTGCTTCCAAATATATGAGACTCCGTATAAATAAAACATTACTCTTTTGTAACAGTTGTCAATACCTGAAACATCATAATCAGAAGCATTCGAACTCTAAAATGGATGATAATATTTATTTCTTCGTTGAAACAAAGTTCAGATAAAGGTTCATACAGGTATGTTTTATCCTGCTTTTTTCTAAAAGAGTATTTCTAGTTAACGATTAGCAAGTTAAAAAAGGGTGAGAAAATTATTAAAATATTAAATTGTATTCAGCTAGTAGCTACAAAGCAACGTGCTCATTCCTCGAAAAGGGCAGAGCAATGGCTAGAAATCCATAAAAATGTTCAAAAAGAAAGTTAGCCACGTAAAAATGGCAATAGTTTCATGTCAACATAAGGAGAAAGTTACAAAAAAAAACCACTTTAACATTCTGAATCTCTCTCTTACACGGCAGTATAAGTTGACAATAAGGTCGTGCCCCTTTTTTCACCCTCTGTGCTTGGTCCCCTATAGTGATCACCTTTGAAATCTTATTACCATATCTACAAAAGAAGAATATAAACCAGCATACCGGTCCAAAAGAAAAGGAAAGAATTCAAACCGGCATGGATGTGTTGATTGATCTTTTAAATATCCCCCAAGAAGTCAAGGTCTCTTGGGGTTTCACGCGTGTTGATTTTTGGATCAGTATGCATTACAATAGTTCATGGGAAGTCACAGTCTCTATGGACTTTTACCGGTGATGTTTGGCTCTAAAATTTCCAACTTATCGTATGGGAAGGTTCATGGAGCAATTTTCCAGCCTTTTCCTTTTTTGACTAAGGAGTCTTCTTCATTTAATGATGTGTGAGAATGGTTTTTCTTTAGATGCAGTGCAAGAAACGGCAAATGGAAAAGGAAACTGTAGCCAAACTTTAAGGAGGTGAAGTGTGAAAAGATTAGAGAGTCAGAATGTTTGTACCCAAACACAACATAAAGCTCCTTATTTTGTGTCACACTCTTCATCCATGACCTATCCCTGTCAAGTGCTTCGAAGGCATTTTGTAATATTTGGGTTTGTTGGCTTGGTCAAATGAAGTCGCTAATAAAATAAAATAAAAAGAACAAAAAAAGGAGACCACTTTAACATTCTGAATCTCTCTTTTACACGGCAGTATAAGTTGACAATAAGGTCGTGCCCCTTTTTTCACCCTCTGTGCTTGGTCCTCTATAGTGATCACCTTTGAAATCTTATTATCATATCTACAAAAGAAGAATATAAACCAGCATACCGGTCCAAAAGAAAAGGAAAGAATTCAAACCGGCATGGATGTGTTGATCGATCTTTTAAATATCCCCCAAGAAGTCAAGGTCTCTTGGGGTTTCACGCGTGTTGACTTTTGGATCAGTACACATTACAATAGTTCATGGGAAGTCACGGTCTCTATGGACTTTTACCGGTGATGTTTGGCTCTAAAATTTCCAACTTATCGTATGGGAAGGTTCATGGAGCAATTTTCCAGCCTTTTCCTTTTTTGACTAATGAGTCTTCTTCATTTAATGATGTGTGAGAATGGTTTTTCTTTAGATGCAGTGCAAGAAACGGCAAATGGAAAAGGAAACTGTAGCCAAACTTTAAGGAGGTGAAGTGTGAAAGATTAGAGAGTCAGAATGTTTGTACCCAAACACAACATAAAGCTCCTTATTTTGTGTCACACTCTTCATCCATAACCTATCCCTGTCAAGTGCTTCGAAGGCATTTTGTAATATTTGGGTTTGTTGGCTTGGTCAAATAAAGTCGCTAATAAAAAAAAAGAACAAAAAAAGGAGACCACTTTATTTAAAGCAAAGAGACATGACCGAGAGAAAAAGGGGAAGAAGGAAAAGAGAATGATCGCAAACGGAGAGGAAAAGAAGAAGAGAAAAAAGAAAGGGAAAGAAAAAGAAATAGGAAGGAAAAAGGAAAAGGCTTTGGTGCCTATATGCCCAAAATCGGATTAACGCCGTTTTGCAATGCCAAGAATTCGAGCTCTTTATTATTCTAATCACAATAGCTTTCGAGATTATGGTGCAAATTCGAAATTGTGTGAAATCTGAGCTGCAAAATTCGATTTTGGAGTTGTTTAACTATGACATTTCATGCAAATTATGGATTATGGCGTGGAGTTGTGAGATATGATGGGAGTTAATTTGAACTAATGATTTAGTCAAAGCGAAATATTAGAGTTTCACACTCAAGTTTCATGTCGCGAATAACTTTGAATAATAGCCTCAATCGAGCGATTTGTTGGCACGTCGGATTCCTTTTGTTAGCAATTAAGCTTATTTTAGTGCATTCGAAGTTGAGGTAGTGTTTCACTTGATTTTGATGTCAATTCTCATATAATTAATAGGATTACAAGAGCATCGGCTTGTTTAGCTACATTGTTTGGTTTTGGGCATTTCCAAATGAGTGATGCTATCTCTTCTTCGAGTTACTAAACTCATACTTTGAAAGTAATATAGATTTTATATAGTACAAATTATGAAATTGCATTTTTGTTGCATAAATATTCGGATCTAACATTTATTACATTTTGGTTATTTGTGAATGGTTTGAGAAATGCTTTATGGGTTACTGGTTTATGAAATGTATTTCAAAATGATATGAGAAATGTCTTGTGAATTATGTTCTATTTTATGACACGGAATATAGAAAAATTATGTGTTTTGTCTTGTGAAATCGATTTATGATATTAATTTTGGATTGGCTTATTAGATTTTGGAGGATGCTGTTGTAGGTTGGTACTAATGATTAGTGTCTATGTGAGCTCATTGAGGGGTCTATGGGTATACATACTAGTTTTAAGATTTTCTTGTGGGCCAGCTATCAGCAATATAGGTAGAGACCTAGCGAAACAGTCGTGTCACATAAAATAGCCAATATCCACGTTAGCAATTTTGGCCAAAATTAGCTGAATAATTGGTATAATTTCAAAAAGTTTAAAACTAAATTGACAAGAAAATGTTTATGATTAATTAGCATAATTGCAATAAGTTTATGATTTTTTTTTGTAATTCTACCTTTTCGGACATAGATATTTTAACTATATATATTAAAAAGAACTTAGATTAATTTATTTTATATAAAGTTATTAATTGAAAGTAATTAGTCACTTATTTACTTTATTGAGATATCTGTGAATTCATTATATTAGTAGTAGTTTACTCACTACACTATAAAATTTGCAAAAAAATAAAAAATAAAAATTAGTAAGCTTCTAATTTATTAGGGTGTTGGAAAAAAAAAATTATAGGGTCAGTACTCTTCTAACACTTTCGTAAAACTTGAAAGAAGTGGATCATTACAAATTTATTGGAACGTTCATAAATCCATTGTAATGTTATTAGTTTACTAACTGCACTTGTAAAATGTACAAGAAATTGGTAATTTACAAATTTATTTAGATGTTGATAAAATCAATATAGTGTTAGTTGTTTATTACCTATAAAGGTAAAATTTAGAATTAGTGGATAACTTACTAATTATCTGGATGTCAGTATATTCATTATAATATCAATATTAACTAACTATACTCGTAATTTGAAAGGAATATGGTGACCTATCATACTTTGGTTATGGATATTTGAAAATAAACCAATAATTTTAGAAATCTACCGTCCACGAAAAATATTTTCAGCCTTTTCCGCGGTGGTCCCTGGACTTGTCCAGCATACCGCAACTGGGCAACGTCGCCCACGGTGCATTCAATCAAGTTCCCTTTTTTTATCTCCACTTGTCATTTATTTTTATTACTTATGAAAAAGAGTACCTCGATAGTTTGGACCACAACCGAGGCATAAAACACATCTATTTCACCTTTCACCGAGTGAAAGAATCGATTATGACAATTTAACTGACAAATAAAACAATTTAAAGATTGAAGGGCCAATTTTAGGGTTTTGAGTTGAACTCCAATTTTTCCTCCAAGTAAATGAATATCTGAGCTTTGGTCTTCATGTGAGTCTTGTACAAAAGTATAGTTAATTTCATATATATTGAGTGGATTCCATTTTCGAGGGAAAAAGGGCATCGGTAGCAAGATGAGGGCCGATAGAATATTTCTATAAAGAATTTAGAATTCAATTGATCACGGAAAAATGAGTAAAACATTTAACAATTGTTATACCCTTGCCTCGAGAAATACATTTGTTAATTCATGTTGTGAAGAGCTCATGAACTTAGGCTTACCCCATAAGCATGATGAAACATCCTAGTTAGATGAAGGATGTGTCCATGTCACCTTAACTAAGATGTTTGTGCATGACATTGGTAAAAGGTGAAAAAGTTTATGACTTAATTGACAAAATTGAAACCTTTAGGACTGAATTTGCAAAAATACAATAGGTTTAGGACATTTGGACAATTTTCTCCACATGGGCAAAAGACCTCGACTTTACATCACTCTCCTCAAAGGCTTCTCTGTCAAAGTCTCCAAATTTCATATAATGGGTGGGAATTAATTCCGAAATAGGGAGCGACTTAGTCAGAAAAGTCACGTACGAAGACTAAAATAAATAAATAAAAAATCCAAAGTCTTCAAGGAACGACAAATTCGTCTAGTCAACTCTCGGATGACTACCTACAAAGCAATATGAACGTACCTTCTCTCAGTCTTCGCTAGTTAGCCGTCGTTGTAATGGAAGATGATAGGAAGGTGAGTCTTCACAAGTTTTTAAAGCATAGCTCATTGCCGCAGGAAAAGAAAAAACAACTTACCAGAACCAAAAGAAAAGAAGGAGAAGAAGAATCTATGGATTCTTCATCAGAATTCAAGAGGGTCATGAGCCATGTGGCTGCCCTCACCCTGTTTTCTATCGTTGTCATTCCACTTCTTGCTCATGCTTCCCCTGCAAAAGCACAAGCCTTCCTCAATTGGAAGTCCAGTCTTGCCAACCATTCGGTTTCTTCCCTCTCTTCCTGGTCACTCTCTCATCGTAATGCCACATGTTCCAATTCGACCGTGAGTCCATGTGCTTGGCATGGCATCTCCTGCAATCAAGCGGGGAGCGTGATCAAGATAAATCTTACCAGCGCCGATGTCGAAGGTACACTCGATGAATTCCCATTCTCATCTTTGTCTCATCTCATGTACATGGACCTGAGTTTAAATCGTCTCTCTGGTCATATTCTGTCTCAAATCGGTCTCCTGAGCAATCTCGCCTATCTTGACCTCTCTAACAACTTGTTCTCGGGGAAAATACCACAAGAGATTGGTAATTTGAGCAAATTAGCTAGCTTGTATGTCAACCACAACCCCCTTTCTAGTTCTATTCCTTCCGAAATAGGAAATATGAAAAATTTGGGAGTGCTCGACATGTTCGCCAACAACCTGATAGGACCGATTCCTTCCACTTTGGGGAACTTGACAAAATTAACGGATTTGGTCCTATCTGGAAATAACCTTACCGGTTCCATTCCACCGGAGCTAGGGAATTTGGACCTTCTTAGCTCATTGATACTTTGGGATAATAATCTTACCGGTTCCATCCCGCCGATATTAGGCAATTTGACGGAGCTTATGGAGCTAGACTTGGTTTCAAACCAGTTCACTGGTTCAATCCCACCAACATTAGGCAATTTGACGAAGCTTACGGAGCTATACTTGAGTTTCAACCAATTCACTGGTTCAATCCCACCAACATTAGGCAATTTGACGAAGCTTACAGAGCTATACTTGGGTTTCAACCAATTCACTGGTTCAATCCCACCAACATTAGGCAATTTGATGAAGCTTACGATGCTATGTTTACATGACAACCAGTTGATTGGTTCAATCCCACCAACATTAGGCCATTTGACGGAGCTTATGCTGCTAAGATTAGGTTACAACCAGTTGATTGGTTCCTTACCAGAGAACTTGTTCCAAGGTGGATTGCTCCAAAACCTCACGGTGAATGACAACAACTTAACTGGTTCTATTCCTAAAAGCTTGAGAAATTGCACTAGCTTAGTTAGGGTACGCCTCGAGAAAAACCAGTTAACTGGAAACATAACTGAGATCTTTGGTGTCTACCCCAACTTGAACTATATCAATATGAGTTTAAACAAGTTATATGGAGAAATCTCAACAAATTGGGGAAGTTGCACGCATTTATATACTCTGAACATTGCTGGAAATAACATCACCGGTAACTTGCCTCCTGAGATTGGAAACGCGAGTCAACTACGAATGCTCGAACTTTCTTCCAATGGTTTAGTTGGTGAGATTCCGAGAGAACTCGGGAAATTGAAACTTCTTCTCTATCTCAACCTATATAACAACAGTCTTACAGGCCCAATTCATTTCTCTTTGGGTGAGTTGACTCACCTAGAAGTTTTACTCCTCAATGATAATAAACTTTCAGGACGGTGGCCAAGAGAAAGTTTCTCAAATACCTCATTGTTATCAATTGATTTGTCCAACAACAAATTTGATGGTCTACTTCCACTTCCATCACCCTTCATAGAGTTATATTCGCTCGCAAATAATAAAATAGCGGGGAAGATCCCTTTATCAATATGCAATGCCACATTTCTCAAAGTCCTCGTCTTGTCTAATAATAGCATAGCCGGTAGCTTGCCTGGGTGTTTGTCAAACATTAGTTTATCGGTTTTGAACTTGCGAATGAATAGTCTTTCGGGCACAATCCCTCAAACATTTTTACTGCAAAGTAGCTTGCAAAGTCTTGACTTGAGTCAAAATCAATTCGAAGGGACATTGCCCCAAACCCTTGCCAATTGTAAAACCCTGGAAGTTCTGGATTTCAGCAACAATAAGATAGAGGATAAGTTCCCAGCATGGTTGGGAACACTACCTGAGCTAAAAGTTCTTATTTTGAGGTCCAACAATTTGAGGGGTTCTTTAGATTTTCCAAAGGTAGCTCATCTCTTTCCTAACTTGCACATTTTGGACCTCTCGAACAACAACTTCACCGGTCCTTTACCAACCAATTTGATAGCGAAACTTCAATGGATGATGAATGAACAAAATGGGCAAGAGTCGAAAGACGAATCATTGTACATGGGGGCAATGGGGTTCTATGAAGATTCTGTGAAAGTGATCATGAAAGGACGAGAGGTTTGGCTAGTGAGAATCTTGACCATCTTAGCAACCATCGACTTTTCGCTCAACTCTTTTCAAGGGAATATCCCGAGTGTTATTGGAAATCTTCATTCCCTTATAGGGCTCAACCTTTCCCACAACCACCTCATTGGTTCTATTCCTTCAACCCTTGGAAATTTGACTAACCTTGAATGGCTAGATTTATCTTCAAACAAGCTTAGTGGGAGGGTTCCTAGAGAACTGGGAGATTTGTCATTCCTTGGGTGGTTGGACCTCTCAGAGAACCAACTCACAGGCCCCATACCTCAAGACAAGCAACTGAGCACATTCATGAGCAACTCATTTTGTGGAAACCTTGGCTTATGTGGATCTCCATTACAAAACACATGCCCCGGTGATGCTCAGCTTCCTCCACCACCACTACCACGGTTGTTCATCCAAGAGGATAGTACTAGAGAGCATGGTAGCCAATTTGATAGGAAAGTAGTTGGGATGGGCTATGCATCAGGAATTGTGATTGGAATCTCCATAGCATACATTTTATGTGAAATCGGAAGACCCAAATGGCTTGTGGGAAAAGTGAGAAGCATGGAGAGAAGAGCCAAATTGATGAAGAAGCCAAAGCGGAAGGTCATCAAATATCACGGAGGCCAATGAAATTGTTGGGAAGTGGTCCCTTTGAGCTATGTGCGAGAGAGATCAAGGGACATCATTTTTGTCAACTTGAAATGCAATTTGGTGTATGGATCCTCGTTTTTATTATGTTGTCATCTTCTTTTTCATGTGTGATTTCTGAATCGGGTCGATGAATAAATAAACATGCAAAGATCTTTCAAAAAGCTCGCTTTGCATCATTAACACCTTATGTGTTTTTTTTTTCTCGTTTAGTTGATGCCATTCTTATTTCCACGTGGGAAAGAAAGAAAGATGAAGAACTATCGAAACCCACTTATCCTGGGGTTACACGATTGTATGTGCCATATAAATATGTCCTTAACGATTTCTAAATTTGTCATCGTCCCACTACACATTTCTGTTGAAATTGTAGGCCGATGTTAGATCGTTGACTTGCGGTCTTACCCATATCGTTATTGCCTATAATAGTCAACAGGGGTACTAAAAGTTCAAACCTCAAAGCATTTTTGAAGTTTAGATTCAAAGTAATCTTATTGCAAAATTCTAGGATCCCCAAGGCAAAAAACTGAAATGTTTTCATATTCGTGGATTTTGGAAGTAGCTGGTAATTTTCAAATACTGTTGGCAAAAAATAATAACCGATAAATTGCTTACAAGTTAACTTGTCAATAAGTTACCAACATCATAATAAATTTATAAAGTTCATAGTCAATTAGTAAGTAACTTCTTAATTCTCAGGTTAGTATTACGAAAAATCTCAAATCGGTACACTCATGCCACATTTAACCAAACTAATTTTCATATCACATAAGCTCATAAACTGTTACACTTGTGCCATATTTACCTCATATTAATTTTCACATCGCAAAAAAATTTCAAACCAATACACTCGTGCCACATTTACCCTAAACTAATTTTCGAGTCATATAAAAATAATCACTTTTAGGATTTTCGCAAATTTCTCAATCTAAGATTTTGGTGATTGGGGATTTTTTGTGACGCAAATTAATTATGAGTAGATGTGGTACTAATGTACCAATTTGGTGATTTTTGTAACATGAAAATTAATTTGGGTTAAATGTGGCACCGATATATTTGTCACGCCCCAAACCTTGGGTACGCACACATCTCTCGACGGTTGACTAAATATGCAACGTTCCCGGGATGCGTCGCCAACCCTTTTTATTTTATGCACATGCGGAAGCAAATTAAACAAACCCCGGACAACAATCAGATACATGGGATAGTAAAACACATGCCAACACCTTTCTCGCAAAACACACTTTATAAACAAACCGAATTAACCCTACAGGTTCATATATAGAAGGTATGACTCAAAAAGAAACCACTAGGCCATCTACATTCTGGACCCTTCAGCCTTGAGCTCTAGATCCTCCACGCTACGGCCCTGAAAATGGTAACCCACGACGGGGTGAGATAAAAATCTCAGCAAGTCAACACCCTAAACATGCACCATATAGGACTTACCTTACCTCAGCACCTCCCTGCACATTAGTACATCTCATATACATAAATAAACGTAGCAAGCGTAATTCAATAATTGGAACACCTCATATTATTCATCAAATATTCACAGGGGTCTCAATTATAAGGCCAAATCGTTATGACACGTCTCATTCCATGCCACACAATTTTGTCCCATAATCAGGTGTGGCTATCTCAATCACTCAAGCGTGTTCCAATTATTTAAAACCCAACGGCCACATCCAACTCAACAGTCGATACTCATCTGGCATAACTGGGCGTCGTCCCACTTCGTTGAGCACGGCAACGTCTACATCTAGACGGCATTTTACATAGGAGCATCGGTCCAACCTCCACAACGATTGGCATCCGTTGTCAAGGGCATTCCACACAGAAGCATCACCTTCCCAACTTTCATCGGGTGATGGGTTCTGATAGCGATCGCACGCACATCCAAACTCGACCAAGAATATCATATTTTGCACTCAAATACTTCCATTTCAAATGATGGGCTTGGCCTATTTTCTTCGTATTAAAAATCATCCCGATAAAATACTTGTGCGTGATCACACATTCAAATTGAACCAAAAAACATGGTACTCTCCCATTTCAAAATCTCACGATTTTATATAGTACATAAAATATTTTTAGCGTCAAAAACCGACCCCCGGTATTTTTCTATTTAAATACCAAAATCTAATTATTGCAGTAATAGTCCATAACAACAATCAAGCATTCAATTGCACAATTAAGTCTTCAATTTCACATATTATCAAGCATAAGCTCTAAGCATGCCAAAAGTCAACCACATCACCAAATATGCATTGCCCAGCAAGCACAACATCAAAAACAATCACAAAATCACTACCGGTCCTAACCAGCAAAAACCGATCCACTCGTGCGTCTCCAAGTTTAAATCTAGAAACCTAACCAAATAAGCTCAGAAAATTCTCAAATTTGAATATGTTCTAAAGAACACCTAAAAGAAAATTTTTCATGAGACACCTTGACCCAAGTATTTCTGGATTAAGAGCAGTAAATCGCTCAAACCGTTACAAAAACTATGTTCGTTTCCAAAAATTCTATTTCCCAAAATCAATTTAGTTCGAGATCCAAAGCTTGTCTGTTTGATCTAAAATTTGACTATGTTAAACTAAAAGATGTGATGAATAACTTTTGTGAATGAACTCTTTCAAAAATCAAACCTTAAGATTTGATGAAAATCCCTTGAACACCCAAAGGTTACAGTTTTCAGCACAAACAGAGGTTTTGTTTTGTTTTTAACGAAGATGAAATCTCATCCTTTTGAATCCCTAAGATCTTGAGTAAAATATATGTCATAACTGAAGATATCTAGAACATTTCTCAAGAAGGAAGTAACCTCAAAATCATAGCACGTTTTTCCCCACAAAAATGCCAAATGGCAAGCGTCCAATAACCAGATCCGAGGGAAATCCACTAACTTAGACTAAACCACCCTCATTAGTGCTAATCTAACTAATTAGATTAGCACCAATCCATCTTAAGGCTAATATAGCCAAACTAGATTAACCTTAATCCAACTTAAGGCTAATCTAACTCAATACTAATTTAATCAAGCTAATTAACATTAATTTAACCCCCTAAGCGTAATTAACAACCTAATCAAGGATTAGAGAGTTAACTCACCAGATTAGCGAGGTGACGGGTCCACGAAAATGGCGGTGTGAAGGTGGTGAGGAACCATAACTACGACACCACCAACGGAGGACCGACCTGGGCCGAAAAAGCCCACAAGGCTCACGGCTTGAGCTGGAAAAACTGGTTTTGCTTCTGTGGTTGGCTGGTCAGGTGGTTGTTGTGGGCTGAGTGGGGCTGGAACGGACAACTGTTGGTGGTGCTGGACGCTGCTGAGGTGTGGAGGCAGCGAGGCGAAGCGGTGGCTGCTGACGGTCAGGCAGTGTAGGGCTGTTATGGAGTCACTGGTGTGGTGGAGCTGGACGTGTGAGGAGGGGGCTGATGCTGGGCAGTGAAGGGGGCTGTGTTGTGGGAGATGATGATGAGGAGGTGTTGGACGGCCAGCTGTGAGCTGGTTAGTTCTGTGTTGCAGCAACACAAAGAGGAAATGGGAAAAAATGAAAAAGATGAAGTGAAGAAGAAGAAGAAGAAGAAGAAGAAGAAGAAGAAGAAGAAGTTGTTGCAGTGGTTCTACAAAGGGGTTTACGCACAAATGGAGAAAGGGAGGAGAGAGGGAAGAGAGAGGGGGACAAGGGGCCATGCAAGTCCACGCTTTGGCCAATAGCCATCTCCTTGAAACATCTAGTACTCAAGTGTTTTCCCCTAAAGTCTTCAGCCACCATTTTGTCAAACAAACAACCAATTTTCCTTGCAATCTCCTCACAAACAAGCCAAATGGGCAGCCAAAAATGCCCCCCTTTGCTGCCCATACGAATTTCCTCTCAAATTTCTTCCAAATCCTCACCAAATAACCAAAATTGGCATCCAAAATTGGCATCCAAAATTGCCAATTAAGGTGCCCATACAAATTTCCACAATTTCCTTCACTTAACCAATCAAATCGGCGGCCAAAAATCCAATTAAAGAAGCCCCTCCAAATTTCCTTGATTTAATCTTGCTGAATTTTAATTTTCAGCCAAAATTCTTACCTTTACCAACAAAAAAAAAAATTTAATTTTCAGCCAAAAATTCCGAGCTCGACGGAAATTTCCCAAAAGATGAGACAATGTCCTAAAAATAAATCATGACACACTTGAACGTTCGATTCCCGAAACCGAGTTCAATTTCTTTATTAAAATCAATCGGACACAATTTTAGCGTGACTCAACCCACCGGGTAACTTTTAGGGATTTTAGCGCGTTTAACCCGTGGTCGATAATTTCGATCCACGTTTGTGCATCTCCGACCCATAAGTGACTCTCGATTGTTGTAAAAATCTCAAGGTTTAAATTACGAGTACCGGGTACGTGAAGCAACAGAAAATTGGGTTAATGTCGTTCAACACGAATTTTGCAATCATAAATTTAATTACGCCATTCCATCGAATCGACCTATATCCGATTACTAATTGATTATAACGGCGTCGTATTGACTGTGACATCCTGATTTTTCAAACCTGATTTCAATTGAATAAATCGGGTCTTTCGTCGACGCGTCTATAGCGCTATTCTTTGGGCCGATCACTCAAGAGATAACTAGACTATCTGGAAAATTATTAAGGGATTTTTTAACGCAAAGGCTTGAGAATTCGACCAGAATCGACCGCTCGACCGTCTAATTTGCAAGGGTCATTACGGCACACTTAAAAATCGATCGAGATCGTAGATAGATCGATTCGATTGAGATGAGTGATCAAAATGTGGGTGATTCCACATGATTGCAAAATTCTCATCGATCGGCACTAAATTGATTTTCTATCGTTTTGGGTAACCTGTGTCCATATTTGAAACTTTGAGATTTTCACAACAATCGAGAGTCGTCAATGTGTCAAAGATGTACATTGTGACTCGAGATAATCGATCACAGGTCAATTGCACTAAAAATTCCTAAAAGTTACCCGATAGACTAGGTCACGCTAAAAGCGCGCCGGATTGAAAATAACCGTGAATTTGAACCCGATTTCAAAAATTGAAAGTTCTGTGGTGTCACGAGCTATTTGAGGAACGTTGACTCATTCTCCGAAGAATTTTCAGAGATTCCGGGATTTTTACGGAAAATCGATACGGGCGTCGTGGAAAATTAATAGAAATTCAAATGGGCCAAATTAAGAGAAATTTGGACTGCCATGCCGAGCCTTTGAGTGTCGGGGATTTATAGAAAATTGTTCGAGATTTTTCTCCATCGAAATTGGACCTCAATTTGGGAAATTGAGTGATAAAATTTAAGACCAAAAGGGGAAATTGGGCTTCAAAATTTTGTTTATTGGTGAAGATTAAACAAGAAAGAAATGGGTGACATGAGGATAATCTTGAAGGCCGGTGGGACCATGAAATGATGAAATTTGATGTTTATCTTGACTTTGGCAGACTTCCTTTGGCTTCTCGATCACGATTCGGCCGACCCCTCCTCCTCCACGCGAACTTCAGCTTCTGCTTTCATTTTTCCTTTTTCCTTCGCTCAGCAAAGTCCACTGAGCTACTCCCCACGAAGATCGAAGCCACAACCCACCGATCTTCTCTCTCTCGTGGCTGTCCCCAAGCTAGCCAATTGCAGCGATTTTCTTCAAGTTAGTTGACCCAACTTCCTTGCCCACGATCCCACCGTCTCGGCCAGCATCTCCACCAAATCCCACCGAGCAGTTCAGCTAGCGAAGCCCTCGATTCGACCACCGAAGCTCTTCCATCTTGCCCCTCGTGTCTTCAGCTCCACGCTCGTGTCTTCTTCGGTAAATCTTCAGCTGAAGTCTTCAAGCGACACCGCACGACCGAAGCTGCCACGCCGAAGTCTTCATTCGGTTCGGTCAACAAGCGAGCGTCCTCTCCGCGCGTCCAAGTCCACCGATCTTCAAGTCTTCTTGTCGCCAGCAACGTCCCAGCTGCCACCTCTCACGTCCGCGTGGTCTTCCCCAGCAGCAGCTCCTGCTGCTTCCTTCGTCCGCATCTTCAGCCCTTCCTCACCGAAGTCAGCAGTCCAATGAACTCCCTCCTTTGCTGCTTCTCCCACCTGGCCCGGCTTGCACACCAGCCCACAGCCCAGCCCACGAGTCCACAGAATTCCTGCAGTAGCCCAAGCTGTCGCTCGTGAACTTTAGCCTTGAAGCCCAGCAAAATTAGTCCAGCAGGCCCATTTTGTTCAGTCCATCAGTAGCTCACTTCCAATTTCAGTCCAGCAACTTCAGCCCGTTGAGTTCAGCGAAGCCCGCGACCAGCAGCCCAAGTTGAAAACAAATCTCAGCTTTGGGCTGAGATTTGTTGGGCCCGTTTTAGGCCCGGTCTGAGAGTTCAACGACACCGCCGAAAATTAAGATTTCGGCCGCAGTCGCGTCGTCGTCGCGGTGAACCGGTTTTCCGCAATTAACCGGTGAGTTTATACTCTAAACTCGCTTAGTAGGCTAATGACGTTTAAAGGGTGTTTAGATTTATTTTATTAGGAATTAGGTGGTTAGCTAGATTAAATTAGAAATGTAATTATTTAATTGAGCATGTTAGGTGGTTAGCATGGTTTAGCTAAGGCCTAAATAAAGTGTACTATTTATCTAGAAGGGTTCGGGAATTTTCCGAGTCCGTATTTGTTATTAATTTAATGATTCTGGCCTAGGTTAGTATTTTTAGAATTTAAATTGATTTATTTAATTAATTTCAGTAATTATTTAATTATTAATTATTTCCGGAAATTAGGCGGGATAGCCGGTGGCCTAATTTCGTCTGATTGCAATGGTGTGGTTAATTTCTGCAACCGAGTGTTAAATTATGCAAATTGAGTGCTGATTGGATTTTTGGTATTTAATTCCAAAATTGTGAATTTCCAATATTTATTCAAAAAATCCCAGTGTCGGGTTTTGACACCGAAAATGGTTTTTAGTACTATATGAAATAGTGGGATTTCAAAAAGGAAGAACATCAATTTTTCGAGGTCAAATTTACAGTGTACCCACACACGAGTAATTTCATGTGAATTTCTAATGTGAAGAAAAAGGCCAAGCTCACCATTTTAATTGAAGCATTTGAGTGCAATGTACGGTGCCTTAGGCCATATTTGAGTGATCGTGTGATGGTTAAGAGAAATCGTCCCGGGCTGTTGAGCTGGACGTTATCCTTATTTGGGATACCCCCTGGACAACGGGAAGCCGATCGCATGCTTGATTCTCGGACCCTATGCTCCTTCGGGAAAGCCGTCGATAAAGAGACGTGCCGTGCTCAATGGGGTGAGACGGCCTGGCAATGCCGAAGACCGCCGAACCGAGAGTAGGCCGTGCTATATGCCGAGATCAAAACTAGGAACGCATGATTAATTGAGTGTAGCGTTTCAGTTATTGGAGCTTATTATTGCTCATGCTCTTATGTTGTCTGGGATATAAATTGTACTCACCTGCAGGGTGGATCTAAGACGAGGTAAGTCTCATTGATTGTGTGATTGTGTGATTAGGACACTTCTTGGCGTATTTCCCTCCTGATTGGGGTTTAGAGCTTAGACTCGCTGAGATGATATCTCACCCCGTTGTGGGACAACATTTTCAAGGTCGTCGAGTGGAGGACCTGGAGCTGAGAGAAGGTGATCGGAAGCGTAGGTCAGTTAGGACCGCTTCTTTTTGGAAGGCCAGTCTTTTGTAGTCTTTTGGCCATAGACTTGTGTACATGACTCAGTATATATATAAAAGCATGTTTTTCTGTAAATATATTGTCCTGCTTTTCTATCCTGAGATGATTACTGTCAGGGGATTTCTTTTCGCTTCCGCGTGTGTAATAAAATGGAAAGGGTCGGCGACTCGTCCTGGGAAGTCGCAAATTATTATCGACCAGATAGGGATGGGCACGCGCTCGAGGTTCGGGCCGTGACATTGACCATTGCCGATTATCACGGTCGAGCAGTCAATTTCGGATCAAATTCTCAAGTCTGTTACATTTATATCCCTTAACGGCTTCACTTAATAGATTAGTTAACTCGTAAGTGATCAACTTAGAGAAAAAGGACCATGAGCACGTCGACAAAAAGCCCATTTCGTATTATCGAAACAGGATCGAATTTTCAGGATGTCACAATATTAGTTAGCATTTTTTGTGACATGAACATTAATTTAGGATAAATGTGACACGAGTGTACTTGTAACAACCCTCTTGAAGGTAATGTCAAGTTGAAAACCAGCAGTCCTTAATTGGTGCGGAATCGGATTCTCTTAAACCCTTACTTCACACGACATTGGAAAATTACAATTCAAATAGGTCTATCAATGAAATCCAACCTAACTAGGGGTCGCCACTAGACTATTGAGGTCGGCTAAGAGCCGAGTGAGCATGGAAGGTATCTTACTTTTACACAACTAGAGTTCTAAAATTGGGGACTAGATCCACACGATCCTTACCCTATGCCGCTAAAAGTTATCCATGGGTGAGTGTGCGATTAGAAGGAAGTACATAATCACAACCAATACAATAAAATAAAGTATATGGAAGTGAATTCAATGAAGTGTTAGACAAATGCACGGTCTTGTTATTAAACACTAGGATAGTAGTAACGCCCACGAGTCATGTTCAAATCAAATCCAATTTTTTCTAAAAGACTAATCTATCTAAATCTAAACTAAACTAGAATGTTATGACATGAATCCTATACCTATGTGGGCTCAAGAACTACGAAATTAAGCCACCAATCACAACAATACACCCAATCCACAACTCAGATCAACGTTCTATATGCAAATAAGTCCATTCCGCTCATACGAATGATGTTCAACCATGTCAAGGGTGTCACGCCCCGAACCTCTGAGTGTGAGAACATCCCTCAACGGTCGATTAGTTGCGACGTGCCAGTATGCGTTGTCGACCCATTATTTTTATCTTTCAATCAAATGCAAATGGAAGCATTTGATATAAACAACACCCAGTCAATCATAACAAATAGGGATAGCATGAAAAACACCACAACATCAAACCAAACACTTCAATTACAAATTTACTGTTAACCCTAGGAAGTTTAGTGATTACAAGCCCTTGCACCGGCAACTTCTAACCAACCAACAAAAACCAACAGTGGGTCAGGGTTAACCTAAACTTCACTAACGCTAGGCCAATCTCTCTTCTCCAAAGGGATCCTGAACCGAGCATGACGGTTTTCCATACTACGAGCTTGAAAAATAATAAAAAACAATGGGGTGAGATATAAATATCTCGGCGAGTTAACGACCTAAGCCTCAACTAGGATACTAATTCATCTCGAAGGCAGCCTAAACATGAAACGTTATATCAATGGCAAATCAATAGCAAAGCAACCCTTGCTTTGCCTTAACTATAAACATGGTCAGGCAACCAACCCCAAGGACAGATATTGAAGCTGTCAAGTAACCCGTAGGCATCCTTACCTTGCCTTGGCGCATTCTGTACATTAGTTAATCACATATGCCAATATCAATGGATTAAGCATAATTAATAATCAGAACATATTCCATAATATCAATGTGTATTGCCAACACACGTGTTCCAATTATTACGACCCCTCGGGCCATAGCCACCACAAGGGTTGGCGGTCTTTTGGCATGACCAAGTATCATCCCGCCCCATCGAGCACAGTAATGTCTAGAACCCTCAGCTAAACGGCATTCTATAAAGGAACATCGGTTCGACCTCAACCACAACTCGACCTCCAGACCCCACCGAGCATCCAATAAATATCGAGCATCACCCCCAAACTACCGTTAGGTGACGGGTTCAATTAAGTGACTACTAAAGCACACCAACACTCAAGCCAATTTTATCTGCCGTCAATTAGCCAATTGATCTCCTATTGGTGATTGGGGATTTTTTGTGACGCAAATTAATTATGAGTGGATGTGGTACTAATGTACCAATTTGGCAATTTTTGTAACACAAAAATTAATTTGGGTTAAATGTGACACCGATATATTAGTTTGTATTTTTTGTGACACGAAAATTAATTTAGGATAAATGTGACACGAGTGTACCTTAATGACGCTCCTGAAGGTAATGTCAAGTTGAAAACCGGCAGTCCTTAATCGGGGTGGAATCGAGTTCTCCTAAACCCTTACTTCGTGCAACATGGGAAAATTACAATTCAAATAGTTCCATCAATGAAATCCAACCTAACTAGGGGTCGCCACTAGACTATTGAGGCCGGCTAAGAATCGAGTGAGCATGGAAGGTATCTTACTTCTACGCAACTAGAGTTTTAAAATTGGGGACTTGATCCACACAATCCTTACCCTATGCCGCTAAAAGATATCCATGGGTGAGTGTGCAATTAGAAGGAAGTACATAATCACAACCAATACAATAGAGTAAAGTATAGGGAAGTAAATTCAAATGAAGTGTTAGACAAAGGCATGGTCTTGTTATTAAACCCTAGGACAGTAGTAACGCCCACGAGCCATGTCCAAATCAAATCCAATTTTTCCTAATAGACTACTCTACCTAAATCTAAACTAAACTAGAATGCTATGACATGAATCCTATGCCTATGTGGGCTCAAGAACTACGAAATTAAGCCACCAATCACAACAATACACCCAATCCACAGCTCAGATCAACGTTCTGTATGCAAATCCGCTCATACGAATGATGTTCAACCATGCCAAATGCTTACGTGCCTTCGTAGAAATCTAAATTATACTCGAATGGGACCAAAAGTTTTGCATAACAAACCCAGGTACCTTTAATCAGCAACGTTAAGAGTGCAGAACCCACAACTCATGTAAACAATCAACATAAAAACATGCCAACATTGCCAGGAAATCGACAGGCTAATGTTTCAACATGAGCAATCAAAGCAACACCTGAACGGGGCTCGACTCAATTAAAATTCACGCCCAAAAGAACAGAAGTGACGCGCAACGTTCAGTACCCATGCAGAAGCAACAACCCTGAGTTTTACATGAAAATAGCGCCTAAGCAACGGAAACGACAAAAAAATTAACCAAATATTAACATGCCATCTAGAGCAATCAGAATGATCATCAAATGACCTTGAGATTCACTCAAACCCCACTCCATGAGGAATGATAAGCAGTCATCGAGCGCAGTCCACAATCTATTTTTATAGGTTCCCTCCTGGCCTTATTAAAATCAAAGCGCAAACTTTGTGAGTAATCCTTACCATCCCTCGTTGGTTGTTCGCAAGTAATCAAAGCAATCGATCAAGTTGATGGAGAGAACTGATTCTACAGAGGAGTTAATGCTGTTAACAATGATGTGAGAAGCTTGTTTACGCATCATGAGGCTTATGGAGAATAACTATACATTTTTAAAGATACAGATCATAATATATTAACATTTAAATGACATTAGAGGCAATTACTTTTAATGAATTGGGGTGTTATATATTAAATTTTTTCCACGCTAATCCAATGTCAAGAGATAGAGTCGCATCCCAAAAGCTGAAATTCTGCAGCTGAATTTGAATGCTAAAACCACAGTCACTCATGCACTTTGTAAATTTGACTCACTAGTCTTCAGTTAGTGGATAGGAATTTCCTACCTTTTCTTTAGATCTAAGCAAATAAGTTTGGAAGTGCAATATCCAGAAAAATGATGGAAGTGCGGTTACGTTTTGGTTGCTCAAGCCAGCTAAGCAACCGGTCCTTAGTTTTATTACTTTGGAGAAAGAGTAACCGGATAATTTGGACCATAACTAAGGGATACAACCCATCAGTCTAATCAATCATTGAGTGACAGAATTGATCAGGAGAATCAACTGACTAATAAAACAATTTGATGATTGAAGGGCCAAATTTAGGGTTTTGAGTTGAAGTCGAATGTTTCCTCAATTTAAATGATATTGAAGTTGTCGATGTGGTGTTGCTAGGTCAGTTCCCATTATGCCATTGAGTTGTTGGTTTCTAGATTCCGCTTTTTTGTCATTTAAGCTTTGAGACGACAGTTCAGATATTAGGTGACATTCAAGCTTGTTGCACCTTGTTCTTTTGTGTGTAGTGAAATGAAAAAAAAAAAAAAATTAAAAATATCCATTGATGTGACAGCAATTAGCGGTTAACCCTTAACCATCTTAATGAGTACTTGCGTCTTGCAGAATTGCAAGTAATTTTACTCTCATTCCCTACTGCAACTGATAGTAAAATGGATTTTCAGGTACAGAGATGAATATAGAGACCATGATTACGGGAGAAGTCGCAGTAGAAGCAGGGGATGATATGATTGCGACAGGTATAGAGGCAGGGAAAGGAGTTACCGTCAGCGAAGTAGGAGCTATAGCGCAAGTCCTGATCGTCGCAGGGACAGAAGGATTATTATAATTATGATTAATAGATCACAAAAATTAATAAATTAAGATACGTCTTTTCTGTTCACGTATCTCTTAAATTCATGAATTTCTTACACTTTTTTGTTCACGTTTCTATTGAATTCATAAATTTTCTAAATTTATGTATCTTTTACTTTATATATTTATTAAGTTCATAAATCTCTTGAATTGACGTGTCTCTGAATTTATGAATTTCTTGGATTCACGTATCTCTTAATTCATGAATTTCGTGGATACATACGTCTATTTAATTCATGTATTCCTTATGTGCATGAACTAAAAAGCTCTATAAATAAATAGAAGCATAGAGCTTCATTACAGTGTTGTTTCAACTCGATTCCAAAAGAGATTTGATATAGTATTCCACTCTTTTGATTTTTTTGGGTATACTAATTCAATTAAACTGTTTGACCGAGTCATGTTTGCATAGTACTAATCCAAATAGGTTCGAGATATTGTATCTTGGGAGGTATAGCTCGTAAGTCTATGGAGCACCATTAGTAGGAACTAATCGCTTTAAGGAGATTCGAATATCTATACATCACCTCCATTACATTGATATTCTTATTACAACGAATAGTTTATTTTCTCTGGATTATATTCCAACAATCTTAAGGCGATTAAATCGCTCACTGTTTATTGTTCTTGTCAAATTATTGAGATGGCTGAAAACAATCAAGTGCCCTTACTCCGACATCACTTCGTAACACCTCATAGAGAGGGGATCTAGAATGTTAAGTAACTACAAATTTACCAGAAAATGAACATACAAATTTTAAAAGATTTCTTATCCTCGGATCACATAAGATTTATTCATTGCACCCCCAAAAAAAGAAGAAGGGAAAAACGGTAAGAAATCGGCAGATCTGAGTTTTTTTTTTTTTTTTTTTTTTGGTCGGTAGTAGATCTGAGTTGATCACCCGAAAAAGTAATCACTGAAGCAAATCACACCAATTACAGCAAAATCCATTAGGATAACCTCACTTTAATCAGCAATTTCCTTCAAACGCATGCATCTTGCAGTCATATGCTAATCTAAATACGAGGGTTTGTCACGGTACTTTCGAAACTCAACTAAAAAGCCAATAATCTTTGTTTGTCGCGCTGGGGTATTGTATTCGTAGGCGTGAAAAAGGAGTGAAGAAGAGCCTCAAAACTCCCTTACCCCCTATCTTTGTTGTGCCATCTTTTGACCGAAGCGACCTCTCTTAAGGCCTCTATCCAGCGTTGCACTTCATCGTCGCTGAACCTGTCCTCATGCCTTTTCAAGGCATCAACGTATAATTCAGTTCTGAGCTTAACATCGTTAGGATCGACGTCGAAGAAAATGGGAAGAATCACTTTGTCCATCGATCTTCTCAAGCAATCCACCGTATGAGCAAGTTCGCGAAGACATCATGCACTAGATGCATAATTTCTGGAGAAGATGGGGATGTAAATTCTAGAGACATGGATCGCGTGTAGAAGCTCGCCTCCAATCTTTTCGCCTTTACGGATCTCGGCGTCGTCTAAGAAGACGTGAATCCCAGCTCCATTCAAGGAGTGATAGAGGAAATCAGTGAAATCGAGGTGAGTGTTCGGCCCTCTGAAATTCAAGAAACATTAAATTCAGCTCCCAGTGGCTTGCTACCTCCACCCGTGCAGGAAGACGTGGCTGTGTCCGAGTCCCTTTTTCTCTTCTTCATCACCAACGCCATGTTCTGAGTTGAATTACTTCTGGTGTGTGCGATTCGGGGAGAGGACGTCGATTGTGAAAGAGCTCAAGAGTGTAGCAAATCACAATTGCGTTTCTTTTACGAGGGTTTTCTATTTCATTTTTTGGCACTTTTGCATTTCCCACGGGAAAAGATAGCAATCACGCGTGCTAACAGTACCTCCGAGAAGTGCTTCGGATCTTGGGGGGACCAAGCATCTCAACTTTCTAAAAAAGGTTTCAGAAAGGAAAAGCTATTTCAAAAGACGTACCATCGCACGTTCACAGCCTAGGGTGCATAGACCCGCAAGGTTGTCTGTGCTCTATAACATGCCATCACACCTTCACAGCCTTCTCCTTTAAGCTTGTAAGCGATAAACTCTCGTGTACGGTGGTCCAGCTAACTCTACGCGTGTCTATGCGTATTTAACACGATCAATAAATCACTTGAATTCACACGGTCTAAACCATTAAGTACGTCAATTTCACGATGAAGTCTACATAACTTAATGATTTAAATGACCGTGCTCAATAAAATAGTTATCATTCCTTATTATTTTAATATAGATTTAACCTAAATGGAGCAGCATCAAATCAATGTGGGTCCCATATGAGACCCCTCGAATTTTAAGGGCAAAGGATGTATCGCAAGCTAAAGAAACCCGACTCAAACCACCAAATAAGTTAAATTGGATCGAACGACTTGGATCCCCATGGCCTACCGAAATCTAACGTATGATCAAAATTCGAACAAGATTATCAGATTTTTCGTTCTCTATTTTCGAACAGATTATGAAGATTTCATTTTTATTTTCTTATTAGAACAAATAAAGAGATTCCCTTCGCGTCACGTCAATCAAACTCAAGGACCAATCTCCCTCTTCTCTAGCCCTTGTGTCTTATTTCTTTATCATCCATGTACCGAGGGAGAGTTCGAATATTTTATTGGGCAAGGCTTTTTTTTTTTTTTTGAATGGATTTGGATTTCCAGCTTGTGCAAATCTTTTGTTCCGACAAGGGTTCGGTGGTGTCTAGGTTTTTTTTTTTTTTTTTGGGTAATCGAGAAATCTGCTTGAGCCCCCTTGCGGAGCCATAGGCCCATCAGTACCTGATAGCACCTTAGGACCAACGCCTATAACTCGTAAGGGTGATCGGGTCCAGGGTGAGTAGGGTCTAGACTTGGACCCTATACCCGACCATGTTATAACCGGTTCTCTTTTTTTGGACCATATTCCCAACTTTGTTTGCATTGGACTTTGTTCCTGACCCATCCTGTTTTTCCGATCCGGGAACAGGGTTAACCCTGTTTATATTGGAACATGTTTTGCAAGGCTGGCAAGCAGCCATGAATTGGGTTGACAGAGGTGGCGTCGCGATTTCGGGGGGCGCAGAGCAAGGAGAGGCGGAGTGGCGACGTTGGGATCTCACGGGCTGCGGGTGTCGCAGGAGGAAGGCAACAATAGGCAAGCGGAAGCAGCGTCAGCGCTCGGATGGAACAAATTAGGGTTTGCTGGCGTCAGTCATTGGCAGAAACGAACAGAGCAGAGGGCAATGCCGGGTCGTCGGATCGCTGGATCTGTGGCATCGGGTCACTGATCAGAGGTCGCGATGGTCGGATCTAGCTGCAGGAGCAAAGCAAGGCGAGCACGGTGGTGCGGCGCAGTGCAGGGACGCGGGCTCGCATGTGAGAGTTCCGGCGAGATGGGACAACGGCGGCTTCATGGGTCTGGGGCAAATCTGATGGGCGTCGGAGCAGGAGAGTCGCGGGTGAAGCAAAGGCGGTTGAGGTAGAGCGCGATGGTGCTAGGTTGAGCTGCTGCGAGGAGCGTCGACGAAGGAGATCGGAGGCGTGAGCGTTGCAGCAATCGGCTCAAATCTGTTAGTGTCGAGCTCTTCTGTGGTGCAGTGACAACAGACGCAAGGACGAGCGAGCATCAACGCTTGGGCAGAGAGGTAGGCGCGGGCTCGCCGGTGAGGCGGTAGCGCGAGTGGTGCGGCGTTGCTACTTGGAGGCCGGCATTGCAGGGGACCGGCGGTGCAGGGAATCGACGGAGGTCATGAGCTTGGGAAAGTTTGCGGGTGTGAGAGCAGATAGAAACAATTTAGTGTTTTGGTCTTTTTGGGTTGGTTCTCAAATCGGTTCCCAAACCGATCTGATCGAACTGGTTCCTGGGTGGGTAATCCCTTTGAACCGGTTCCCGGACGGGTTCAAACCAGTTCTGCATTTTGGAAACCGGTTCCTGGACCTATTCAAATCGGTTCTGCATTTTGGAATCCGGTTTCCGGACTGGTTTCAACCGGAACCAGTTCCCGACCCTATTTTCCGGGTGGGCCGATCCGGGAACCGGGTTGACCTGGTTCAATTGCACACCCCTAATAACTCGAGGGAGACTAGTACAAGACCCTAATACCATGACCCCCCACTTACAACGTGTTAGCAATGCAAGGATTCGAACTCTCGACCTCAGCAATGAAGGAGAGACTCTAATACCAACGCAGCTACCCACGGTTGGATGATGGTGTCTAGTTCAGCTCTTCATAAATCTTGAACTAGTCTAGTGCATGTTTTCCATATCAACCCACTTCATTCAAGATTCTACCTTTAAAGTGCTCTCAATAGATTTGAACTTGCGACTATTGAAAGAAGATAAAATTCCGTTGCCGACTTTAAGGTTACTCAATAGTTTTTCAAGGACACGTAACTAAAATTCTTATAACGTGACCCTCCGGGCCTAGCAATATTTATTTAGGCGTGGGGAGAGTTTCCAACTTGGATATTAGGGATGAATTGTATAAATTGCAGCAATCATACACTAAGTGCTTTCAATTGCCCACTTGTATAGACTAAATGCCAGGACTTAACTGATACAGAACATATAATGTGTTCCATGTGTGTGTAGATAGTTGAGCGTCTGCTTTCATGTTGTGTTCCATGTGTGTGTAGATAGTCGAGCGTCTGCTTTCATGTCTTGAGATTATAAAGAAAAAATGTATTATTATAATATAGCTAAAGGTTGGTCATGATCTTGAGATTAAGTCCCATTTTTCGATGCAACATGCTAAGCTTGATATATCATCTAAAAACTTTCTTTTATCGATCGTGCTTCTGTAAGAATTTTCCTAATGTGGACTAAATTAATTGATATTGTAATTTACTGTTTTTACGGTTACCATAAAAAAGGGTTGATCTAAAGTGAGATAGAATGTTTCTTAATTAGTCTAATATGAGGCTGGCTAGTGTGGGCCGAGTTGAGCCTGGCCCGTAATGAGGGGGACTAGCTGGAAACTCTATAAATAGTGCTCAAGTCTCTCCTCTAACCCTAATTCTCACCTGTATCCTCACCTAAGGGGCGTTTACCTAACGCTACACGTGAGGGGGCCGCCTCATTAAGCCAATGATACGGAGGGCAATAGAGGAGAAGGACTTGTGCGTGGAACATTGTGTTTCCGCTTCCGCTTCAAGAACATCCCCTTAATCCCTTTTCTGCCGCTTTATGTTTGATAGATCCCAAAATATATGCGTTAATCTTTCTATTCAATTATATATGTTCTTGTTCTAGTTATGGAGATCTTGGGGTTGTGCAATTTGCGTCCAATATGTGGTATCAGAGCAACCATAACCCTAGAACTTGAACGCATAAAGTTTTTGCCATAATTTGTGATTTTCGAGATTTTTTGTTCAATAAAAATAAAATTAAATCACAAATTCGGACTGGGCTCGACAAGACGAGCAAGACGGTAGGTGGCGCGTCGCCAGGGGAGGCCTCACGCGTCCCCACGCGTTGCCAGGGCGTCAGAGACGCGCCCCACATGCGGTCACGCGCCCTCTCGCGCTCCCACGCGCAGGGTGCGGCTCGCGCGTGTGCTCCACGCGCCGTGCACTCAAGCGGCGCGTGAGAGCGCATGGAGCGTCGGAACGGTGCGTGGCCGACGGCGTTGGATCCGTATGGCTGTCCTCTATCTTGTGGTGAATTTATTTTATATGTTTGATATTTTATGGATGTGAAAATACATACAAAGCCCTAAATACGTGTATTTTTAGCATATTTTTGCATATTTTTCTTATATTTTCTGTGATTTTGGAAATATAACTGTTGGGTTACATGTATGTTATCACATAAACATTATAATGGTGTGATTCATTAATAAAAATTATACTTTATTATGAATTAAAGCTGGCTTAATGAGATACAACCATTATGGTATAGTAATTGAGCTATGTATTGAGCTGATAAGAAACAATAAAGGTTATGAAACTTTTGTTGCTCAAGCATACTCCTTGACACGCTAGTAATCTTTGAATGATGGATGTCTTAAGAACTTGTGACCAAACTGATTGTACTGATTAACATATCTACTGTATGTGGGTAATGCATGTCAATTAAGTTACTGCATATTGTACATGAACTCATCTGGTCACTTGTTAATGTCTATCAAGTTGAATATTTTTATGGTTAAGGAGTATGACAACATTTACGCAGAGCAATAGTATCTACTGTTAAATTTTAGATATTTGGTTATCTAGTTCGACTCAATTAATAGGCCACTGGTTTATTACAATGATAATTTGTTATTTAAAAATTGGCTAATAAATCAGTTGTTGGCCTTGGAGTCATGTTTTGCCGTATGAAAGTCATGAGCAATAGTTGATTAGTTATCAAGCTTGTCAATCTGGAGTACCCTGTACTGCTATTGATGTTAACTTATAAGGGATCCTTTGGATCAGCACATTCTTTTAATGTTGTTTTAGTAATCAGTAATCGGGGTGCACAAGATGCTTGCTTCTATGAGAATTTTCTTGTGTTACTGTGATCAGTGATCTCATTGGAATCTGTCTTTCAGGTTCGCTATATATATATTTATTTATATTTATATATATATATATATATATATATATATATGTGTGTGTGTGTGTGTAAATAAAGATTTTATTAATGAATAAAGCAATGTAATTAGCATGATATGTGATTTTGGTGATATGATGCCCCTATCACTAAAGTTAAAATCACATGTATATGGTGTATGTGAGAAGTAAAGTTTATATCCCTGATATGAGAGAATTTCAATGTTCAATTGAGTAGTAACCGCCAAAGTGGCACGCTTGATTAGGTTTGAAAAATTTCGGTCTCGTATAATGATTGTGATGTCTCTTGGTCTAATGCGTAGTCATACTCCCAAAGGAGGTGATTGTGTATTAGTTTATGGAGGGATACATGATAGTGTGGTGGAGGAGTGACTGATTCTAGGGATTCATATGCCCAAAGGTGATGAATTCACGAAGAATTGGAATATATTCTCATAACCGCTATCATGTGGGGAGTGTACAACTGCATGTCATGTATTCTGCCCAAAGGTGATTATATAATTATGCGTGTAACTCTCTGGATGTGTACTTGTATGTCAAGTTACACAGTGCTCACATGATGCTAATTATATACATTGCTTGATTTTCAGTCACATTTTCTGTAATTAATAACTTCATTATTACTGAGGTTTTTACTGCTTCAAATTTTAATTTGTGGACATATGATTTGTTGCTTGAGAAAAGAGCAATTGAATTTGCTTACTGTCCATTAAGCGTTCCATTCTAGAACACTTGAAAAAAGGTTTGCCTGCGGACTGCACTGCTATAAGATGATGGAAGCCTTAGTTGCTTGAAATTATGCCTTGTCTGATATTGAAATTAGGACATATCTGCAAGATTGTATTTAAGTCCTAATGACATATACATCTCGTATATGATTAAAAGGTTGTTTCCGAAAGTTTTCTATTTAAGGAAAATGACCGAGATAAATAATAAAACAATTACAATTAGTCTTAAAAGGTTGTCAGGCTTAACAGTGGCTTGAGTATTTTGGCAAGTATGACAATGCGAAATAACTTAAATGGTCATTTGTCAAATACTTGGTATTCTAGGGTGGTAATTTAATTACTATACTTGAAAATCCTAACATAAAGATTTGGCCAAAAGGCATAAATGCACCATATTGAACTTGGTGATGAGTATGATTAGTAAGACTAATTTATCTGGTTTTTTGTGGGCTGATATTATGAAAGCAACTTTTTCACATACAAAATGTGTCTCTTATCAAAGTTGTTTCATAAACTTCTTTTGAGTTATAGATTGGACATAAATTACTTGAATCATATGAAATTTAGAGGTATCATGCAAAAGTGAGGTTATCTAATCCAATATTAAGTGCATTGGAATTCAGATCCACTTGGAATTATTTTGTATCTTACCTAGATTGTTAAAGGGGTATTGATTTTATGACCTTAAAGAAGGTACAATAATTATGGAATCACATACTCTAAAGTTTCTAAAGATTGATGTAATTGTAGAGAATAGCTGCTCTCAGACTATTAAAGATAATAGTATGATAGAGGTTACTATGTTTTTGTCTTTACCTATACAGATAATTATGGAATCTCCTGTACCATAGACTAAAAAGTACTATTCTTGATATAGTTTATAATGAAATTTCTTAAACCTCTCAAGTGCAGAATGAAGTGGTTGCAGCTTTATTAAGGAGATTTGTTAGGGAAAGACGATCAGTTATATCATCATAATATATAGTCTATTTGTGAGAGCATAATTACAATATCCACTACATGGTTGTTTTAGCAACTTATATAAATGCCGTTTCTTGTTCTCAATTAAGTATGTAATTAGATGCCATAAAATGCGGTATACAATCTATGAAACATCATAGTATTTGGAAACTAACTTACTTGCCTAAAGATCATAAGTTCATTAGTTGCAAATTGGTGTACAAAACTAAAAGAATTTCAAAGAAAGATTGTGAAGTTTAAAACTAAACTTGTAGCTAAAGTTTTCACTCTGAAAGAGGGGTGGATTGTTTATAGTGAATAAATAATTATTTTTTAAAATATTCTTTCAGAGTGAACGTGGCATTAATAATTTATTTTGATATAAATTTACGCCAAATAGATACAAAATCTATATTGTTCAATTGGAGAATTTTGCAACAAATGTTTCAAGTAAACTTGTGTATAGACTGAAAAGTCTTATTTATAGTCTTAAGCAAGTTTCCAGACAATATTATTAAAGTTTCATAGTGTTGTTATTTTGTTCAATTAGGAACAAAGTAATTTAATATACTGCTAGGTTAGTGTGAGGAAATTTATTTTTTCTCATACTTTATGTACATAATATTTTGCTTACAAGTTGTGACCTTGAGATATCTTATATAATTTGTACTGAGGTCTGTAAGGATTGTTTTTGCCATATTATATTAGATTTTCTCGGAGGACATTTGCTGATTGTATATTGGAAATATTCAATATACATTATTCCTGCTCCTGTTGTTAAGTGTGATGGACTAAATCCATCACATTGTCCTTATTTAGATATTGAGAAAATCTAATTAAAGGGAGTACCTTGTGTCAGTGCACTTAAAAGTATAATGTATGCTCGAATTTGCACTAGACTAGATGTTGTCTTTGTGACGGGACTTCTAGGCAGATATCGGTCAAATCCAGGACATGATCATTGGGTTGCTGTCAAGAAGGTTTTAAGGTACTTAAAGAAGACAAGAGATTATATGCTAATTTATAGATATGTTCAATTCTTGTAGTTAGTAGAGTATTTAGATGTAAACTTTGCTGGCTGTTCTGATGACATGCAATCAATAACGGAATACATATTTATGTTAGCAGTAAGTGCATTAAATAAAGTTCTATGTCATCTTCTACTATGTAAGCAGTGTTAGTAACATTCTTTTAGGCTGTTACTTGAGCTTTTAGGCTCCAGAACCTCATGAATGAGTTGATCCTTTTAACTTTATGGATAGATCGATACGGTTGTATTGAGATAACAAATTTGTAGTATTATTTATTTACTACAGAGGTCTCAAGGGGTCTAAATATATGGTGATCAAAATTTTTGACCAAAAGCAAACGGTATAGAAATGTGACGTTTTAATATAATATATTTTCACAGATGATGTGATTGTAGATCCACTTACTAAAAGCCTACGCCCGTGTGTATTTGAGTGACATATCGTTAGCATGGGCCTAGGAGCATCACGAGATGCTGTTGTTTAGTGAGAGCTATTTTGGCTTTACTCTAATAAAGGTTTTATCTGTGTTTGTTACACTTTGTAACGATTTGATATGTATTAATTTTTGCATTCAATAAAATATTTTTGAATGTATTGTTATTATGTTGAATACATATTGATAAAGTCTCAAGGGATTGTATAAACCTTAAGTGAAGGCTAGGGGCATCCGGGCATCCGGTTATTAGCCTTGTGCATATGTCTTGTGATATATAAAGAAAGGTTAACCATAAGGACAAGACATATGTGGGTTCATTGGAACCATAAAGCATTCTCTAGTGGTACAGTTTTTGTGACGCCTAAGGTAAGAGAATGGTGACTGACAAATGGGATCTCTTTATAAGAGATGTTATCCATTTGACACACTACCATATTGAATCCATATCAATAAAGTTGAGAACATTCGTGACCATGGAAGGTTCTGTGTGTATACATGCAGTTACCGCCATGATTCGGTGTTTAAGACTTTATGGGATAGGATTGACTATTAAGAATTATCTCTGGACCAAATGTGCGCACATACAGTACGATTTCAATTAATATAGTCCAAGTGAGAGAATGTAAGAGTTTTCCTAATGTGGACTAAATTAATTGATATTGTAATTTACTATTTTTACAGTTACCGTAAAACAGGGTTGGTCTAAAGTGAGATAGGATGTTTCTTAATTAGTCTAATATGGGGCTGGCTAGTGTGGGCCGAGTTGAGCCTAGCCCGTAATGAGGGGGGACTGGCTGGAAACTCTATAAATAGTACTCAAGTCTCTCCTCTAACCCTAATTCTCACATGTATCATCACCTAAGGGGCGTTTACCTAACGCTACACGTGAGGGGGCCGCCTCATTGATACGGAGGGCAATAGAGGAGAAGGGCAATAGAGGAGAAGGGCTTGCGCGTGGAATATTGTGTTTCCGCTTCCGCTTCAAGAACATCCCCTTGATGAGTGGGTAATCCCTTTTCTGCCGCTTTATGTTCGATGGATCCCAAAATAGGTGCGTTAATCTTTCTACTCAATTATATATGTTCTTGTTCTAGTTATGGAGATCTTGGGGTTGTGCAATTTGTGTCCAATAGCTTCTCCTATTTTGTAAACTTTCAGATAGTCGGGTATCTATAATTTAACTTAAATATTAAAAAATCATTGTAATTTGCTTCTTCTTCTTCTTCTTTTTGGTAAGAAATTACAAGCAATGCGAGGCAGAATGTAGAAACTAAGGGCGTGCATGACAAAATTTCCGAAACAAAAATCAATTTATGGCCAAAAATTGATTTTTCAATTTCTATTCCATAGATAAGTTTCTGAGTAAAGAAATGTGTTTGATAACAATTCAAAATTTATATTTTTGAAATAAAAATTCGTTTAATAACATAATAAAATTTCTATTTCTGGGAGCGGCGACGACCAGCATCCGGTGGTCGGAGTCCGATGTTTGGCGAGCGATGTTCGGCGTCTGGTGACCGGCGGCAAGTGACCGAAGTCCGAAGTTTGGCGTTCAGCGACAAGTCCGGTGACAGGCGGCGGGCAGCCAAAATCCAAAGTTTGACACCGAAATCCAGCGACCAACAACCGGCGTCCAACGTCCGAGTTCGACATCTGATGTCTGACATCTAGAGTCTAGCCATAGGAGGCTAGCAAAGTGGGTGGCTAGTGGCCGAAGTTTGGCAATGGGTGGCGGGCAGCCGACATCCTGCAGCCGGTGGCAAGCGCCGAATGGTCACCAACGAATATCCGGTGGTTGGTGATGAGCCTTTGGCATCCAATGATTGGCGACGAGCAACCAATGACCGGTAGGCATCCGGCATTCGATGACCAGCGATTGGCGACAAAGCGGCCGGAGTGTAGTAGCCGATGGCTGACGTCCGGTGGCCGGCAGTCAGCGGTAGGTGGCTGCGGCCGGTGGCCGGCAGCCGGCAACTGGCGGTGGGTGATCGGCATTCCACAGGCGACAAGTGGATGATGGCCGGTGACGAAAGTAAACGATGATAAAATTTTGATTTCTCATTTCTATTTCAAAAATAGAAAAGTTAAAAATTTTAACTTTTGATTTCTACTCTAAATCTAATTCTGAAATAAAAATTTGTTCCAAAAATAGAAAAATGAAATTACATTACCAAACGAATTTTTGTTCTAAACCTATTTCGGTAAACAGGAAAACAAAGAAATATAGAAACATAAATTTTATCATGCGTGCTCTAAGCTGGGTGGAAAACTACAGTCAAAAGCACTAGAGAAGAAGAAAGGACCGCCACAAAGTACGCATCGGAAACATCGAATAGGCGCCAACACCAATGCCCTTTTCTAACTTTTTTCTTTTTCTTTTTTTCCTTTTATATATGCCTGTTTTTTTTCTTAGCAAAAGAAAAACGCAAAATTCTCTCCTTTTTGCTATTTAATTTCCTCGCGATATTGCTGAAAAGATCTATTATACGAATTCTTTTTAGAAATCGTTGCAAGAACCATGTCGTTTGATCTACTTATGTCGTTTTTCTAATGCAATTATATATCTTAGATCGAGCCAAGCAACTCCAATCGACTTCAAGTGGTGGGAATCCGAATCTTTATTTGGTGAAACTGGAGCCCTTTGGAAGAGGAAGAGAATCTCGTCCTCCGCAAAAAAAGAAGAAGCTTTTGGCGTCCTACTAACTCTGGAAGGCGACAAGAAAAAAACCAGGCATGATAGCCCCAATCACACCTACGCTGTCTTTTATCGTCGACTACTGGTCCTGGGCACGTTCCGCGATTACAAACCCGCAACGATCCATCCGAATGGACCAGACAACCGCGATACGGATCATGTGGTCGCTGCTGCGCGGCTTTATCTCGGGACGACCAATCGATGCAGAGAAACCGATCGAAGGGCCCGCCGGAAGCGAGCGCGACGTGTTGTGAAGTTCTTTCTGCCTCCCCTCTCCTCTGTCCATCTCCCTCTCTCTCGAGCGGACTTGGCCCTTTTTCGAATTTCTTCTTTTTGGCTTTTGCTACCATTTTGGAAATTTTGAGCAGATTTTTGATGATGAAGTTTGAGCTGAGATGGGTCAGGTTTGTGTGAGGCCGTGTGATGGGCTCTATAACGAGGACCTTAGTGTTTTGTTTGTCATGTGGGTTGGACCGGTAAAATTGATTTTTGAGGCGTGCCGGCCGGACCCACATTAGCTTCTTTGCTTCTTATTAAGCATTCCAAAAGTTCTATAACTTGTCACGAAAATGCATTTCGGTCACAAAACTTGCAAAAAGTGCATTTAAGTCCTAAAACTTGTTAAATTGTTTCAAACGAGTCATAAGATCGACGCCGTCAGCTTTTTCCGTTAAAAATGCTGACGTGGCATTTTAAATAATTTTTTATTTTTCACGTTAATTTTTTTAATTATTTTTCTAATTATTTTTAAAAATTAGATTTAAAAACTAAAAAAAAATCAAATTTATTCATTTTATCTTATTTTCACCAAAAACTTTAAAAAAAGTTAAAAAATTTATTAAAATTTTTTTAATTAAAAATAAATTTTTTTAGTTAAAATATTTATAAAAAAACATATCTAAAAAGTTAACATTATTTTTTAAATTTATTTTTAAAAATTTTAAAAATAAATTTTTTAACTTTTCTTTTTAGTTTTTGTTGAAAATAAGAAAAGAATAAATTTAATTTTTTAGTTTTTAAATCTAATTTTTTTTTAAAAATGGATAAAAATTAATTAAAAAATAAACCTGGAAAATAAAAATTATTTAAATGCCACGTCAGCATTTTTAACGGAAAATGCTAACGGCGTTGATCTTAGGACTCATTTGAAACAATTTGACAAGTTTTAGGACTTAAATGCACTTTTTGCAAGTTTTAGACCGAAATGCATTTTCGACAGTATGTAACTTCTGAACACTTATCCCTATTTTGTTCGCTATATTTGATATTGGGATTCTGTAGATTTCTAGTATCTAAAACATTTTGTTCAAGAGAATTACATGGAGTCTAAAAACAGTAAAATGAAAGAGGAAAAAAGCCACACAAAAAATCTCAAACTATGTTCATTGTGATGCATTTACCTTTTTTTTTCATGACACGAAAAATCTCAAACTTATACTTGTGTGACATATGTACTTTTCATCAAGGTTCCGTCAGTCAATATTGTTGAAAATTTTGCTTACATTGATACGAGAAGGTAAATAGTATTAATATGGCACCCACATGAAATGATGCCATCCAAAGGAACATTAACAGAGGAGAGCAAATGTGTTACATAAATATGAGTTTGAGGGTTTTTTTATGGCATATAAATGTATCACATGGATATGAGTTTGTGGTATTTTTTTTTTTTTTGTTATAAGAAAAATATAGAAACGGGCATAATTTGGATTTTTTGATGTCATAAAAAAGTTTAAAGTAAATATATTATAAAATGGTATAGATTAGGATTTGTTTTTTTGTAACTTTTCTTTAAGAAAAAAAGGTGAGAAAAAATCACTGCTTGTGGTGGTCACAATGGTTAGAGCTTTCTCCCCTACCGGGGGGAGGGGTTCGAAACCCTCTTTCCTCATTGTGCGACTCACTTGCGGCTGAGTTTGTAGTGGCGGCCCAGTTCACCCCTGGTTTAGCCCCATTGGCTGCCGGCTATACGGGGATTTCCGGATTAAAAAAAAAAACGGTGAGAAAAAGCAACCGAAACTAGCATGCACGAAAACAAAGACAGGTAAAGAAAATCTCACGTGACATGGCTGGCGGGCGAGAGCTTTGGACGGGGGCCAAGTTGGTGAAGGCCCACTGTCCGACGCTGCGATCCGCAGTTCTTTTTTTTTTGGACGAAAGCAGAGAAAATATTATATCTTCGGTAACTTACATCCAGCCTTTAAAGCGTCAACATACACAAGGTCTAGCAAAAGGAAAGGAGGAGATAAGTTCCAGTCTTGGGCCCGCATGGCCGACCAGGGCTTTCGCGGCCCGCCGGCCACAAGATTAGCCTCACGCTTGCGAAGCGCACGTTCAGGTTAGGGAAAAGAGAGAAAAGATGTCGCCTCCGCAAACAAGACGCGTCTCCCATGGCGGCGGATCCTCCCCTGTTACAGCTACCACAACGATGCTGTAGTTCGACTCCAGGTCAATATGAGCCTGATGAAGCCCCTGATGTAGCAGATGCTGAAGAGCAAATGTTAGAGCCTGAAACTCCGCGATAAGGGGCGAAGCAACTGGGAAACGAGCAGAGTATATATCAGTTAGTCGGCCATAGTGATCTCTACAAATCGATGCCATAGATCCATCTGAGTCTCCTGTTTTGAACGAAGCATCAATATTGCATTTTAAGGTGCCTGGATCCGGTGGTTTCCAGAGCTGATGTGGGTGCGTTTGTGCTGTAGGTCGGGACAGAGAGGGAGATGCGAAACCCGAAAAGCTGCGTCGCGATAAGGCATTCTCCACTGCTAAAGTATGATCCGGACGTTGGCCACGGAAGATAAAACCGTTTCGCATTTTCCAGATTTGCCATAGTACATTAGCAACAAGGTCCAGACCAGGTAAGCAATTCGGCAATACAGCCGCTTCTGTTAACCAAACTTCGAATCGAGTAATCGATGTATAACTTACCTGTATATTGATTTGAGGATGATCCCATATGTCTTTAGTCCACGAACAAGATAGAAATAAGTGTTCTACTGTCTCTGGGATGCTTTGTTTGCAAATCTGGCAAAATGGTTCGACAGTGATGTGTCTTCTGAACAGATTGTCAGAAGTGGCGAGTGCATTTTGACAAACTGACCATAGAAAGACACGCAATTTAGGAGCAGTTCGCATAGCCCATACTTTCTTCCACAATAGCTTAGGATGCTGATAAGAAGTTGATGCGATACTATTGCTGTGTATTCTGTCCATAGAAGACAGAGCATGATAATTGCTTTTCACTGTATGGCTGCCATCCTTTGTGGCTGTCCAGACAATTTTATCTGCAGCAATGTTCGGTCTAACTGGAATGGTTAGGGCCTCTGCGATTATACCGTCATCTAGAAAATTATTCATCACAGAAGTATTCCATCTATTGTGGATTGGATCAATAAGATCAGCCACCAATTTGGGTTCTTCTCTTGTCGCAGGTCCACCAAGAATGCCTCTTGGTAACCATCTATCCTCTCGAATTCTGATATTCCTTCCATTCCCCACTGACCATCTAACGTTTGGCAAAATTGCATCCCTACCCACAAGAATACTCTGCCATCCCCAAGAAGGTCGATATCCTCTCGCCGCCGCTTGGAAGTCTGTAGAATGATAGTATAGCCCCTTAAAAATCTGACTCCATAAAGCTTGAGGTTGTTGCATCAATCTCCACGCTTGTTTGCCAAGCATAGCTCGGTTAAAGTCGACGAGATCACGAAAGCCAAAACCGCCATTTTCCTTACTCCTTTTCATAATATCACATTTCTTCCAGTGTATCCCTGCTCTATTCTGATCATTCTTCCACCAAAAACGAGCAATGCTATGTTCTATTGTTTTACAAAGAGACAAAGGGAGTTTGAAAATCGACATAGCATAGTGAGGGATTGCTTGGACAACAGATTTGATGAGAATTTCCTTACCTCCCTTTGAAATGAACTTTTCTTTCCATCCTTCTAACTTTGCTTGTATTCTCCCCAAAAGCCAAGAGAACATTTCCTTTTTAGATCGACCCCAGTCTGACGGGATTCCCAAATACTTGCCATACCTTTGTAGCACCGGTACTCTGAACTCAGCCGACAGATTTTCCTGTAAACTCGAAGGACAATTCTTGCTAAAAATAAGTCCCGATTTGTTTATGTTCAAAGCTTGTCCTGTAGCCATGCAATACTGATTTAAAATATTTGCTAGATTCTGGCATTCTCGAATATTTGCATCTAGGAAAAATATGGCATCGTCCGCGAAAAAGAGGTGGGATAAGGTTGGACACCACCTATTTAATTTAATGCCCCTTATGTGATCCATGTCGACTGCTTCAGTAATCAGAGTAGATAACACATTCGCTAATAGAATGAAGATGTATAGAGAAAGAGGGTCACCTTGTCTTAGTCCGCGAGTTGGATAGATGGAAGGAAGTAACTCGCCATTAATTCGTACACTGTAGGATGCTGTAGTTATGCATTGGAGTATCAAGTGTACCCACCTTGGATGGAAACCCATTGTTAGGAGATAGTCATTAAGGAAGTCCCATTCTACTCTGTCATAAGCTTTCTTCATATCAGTCTTCAGAATGACATTAAATTTTCTCAACCTCCTACGAATTCTGAACTGGTGAAGAACTTCTTGAACGATCAGTATATTATCTTGAATCTGTCTACCATTCACAAACGCCGACTGTTCCATGGAAATCAAATTAGGTAACCAAGGTTTTAGGCGGTTAGCAAGTACCTTAGATATAACTTTATAAGCAAAGTTGCAAAGACTAATTGGTCTGTATTGATCTAGGCTTTCTGGGTGAGGTATCTTAGGAATCAAAGCAATGATAGTCCGGTTCAAATCTGTAGGCATCCTCCCTGTCTGAAAGAAATTTTTTACAAGGTGAAAGAGATCGTCCTTAATTACCTCCCAATGAGTCTGGTAAAATAAGCCATTGAACCCGTCAGGGCCAGGAGCTTTAGTAGTGCCCAACTGAAAGGTAGCTTGTTGAACCTCCTCTAACGATATCAAATCCAGCAACCTGTCATTCATTTCTGTGGTGACAACCTGCGGAAATTGAGCAAGTATAGGACCATAATCTCTATTTCCCACCGTCGTATATAAGTTAGAAAAGAAGGATGTTGTCATTTGTTTCAAAGTCTCTGAATCACGGATCCATCGCTGGTGATCATCCTTCAACATGATAATACGATTTTTTTGCCTTCTCTGAAGAGTAGCAGCATGAAAAAACTTAGTATTCTTATCACCCCACCTTAACCATTGAATTCGCGACCGCATAGCCCAATATTGCTCCTCTTGGTGCCAAGTCCGCCTTAACTCCTCTTTAATCTGAATTACTTCATTGCTGTTGAAACTATGATACTGCTGGTTTATGAGATCCTGGAGACGTTGTTGTAATGTTGTGACTTTAAGATCAACTCTAGTAAATTTGGACCGACTCCACTGTGTCAAAGCAAAAGAAACTTTTTTCAACTTAGGAGTTATATCAAAACCTTGTACTATCACTGACTTCCAGGCTTCGGAAATGATTCGTTGACAATCTGCATCTTCATTCCATTAAGATTCAAAGATGAAGTTCTTCCCTCTTCTACGATATTTTGCTGAGGTATTGATAATCAATGGGCTATGGTCAGAGCCCACTGCAGGTAATGCAAAGACCTCTCGCATTAGGAAATAGTAGTCGCCAATCAAGTGTACACATGGCCCCATCCGTCTTTCCTTCACCGATCATCGCCCTCCCGTTATTCATCCAAGTGAATCGACAACCTTTGCTCTCTAGCTCCATTAGGGCACAATCATTCAGAACCTGCCTAAAAGATTGCATACGAAAACGATGAGGCGGTCTTTTCCCAACCTTTTCCCACGGATAAAGTACTTCATTGAAATCACCCACACAGATCCATGGAAGTACATTAGCCGAACTTAGCCCTCTCAATTCAGCCCATACAAGTTGTCTAATTTGAAAATCAAAAGGAGCATGAATACAAGTAAGACGTATAGTGCGTTCTTCCTGCACTTCCCTATAAGTCATATCAATATAATCCTTGGTGGAAAGAAGTACTTCGATGGATACCTGATCATTCCAAAAGACTGCTAGACCTCCCGCCAGACCAGTAGGATTGATAATATGAGCATTATGAAAGTGTAAAGCTCGCTGGATACTAGTTAGCTTCTCTGCACCATTCTTCGTTTCCATTAAGAAAACTATACTGGGCTTTTCCTTGGCCGTCATGGCCTTTAGCGCCTGAATTGTCAGGGGGTTGCCCAAACCCTGACAATTCCAACATATGAGTTTCATTTGTGAGGTGGTGGTTGTTGAGGGCCAGCCGCCATCGCCCATTGTCGAACTTCTCCCATGTGAAGCACAGGTGTTTCCATCAAAGTAGCCTCATCTAGGTCAGGCAATAGTGAACCCTTTGGATCATATGGCATATAGCGTTTCTGTTTTTTTGCACCCCCTACTTTAGGTGTCAGTCTTAAAGTGTTCATCTTCCTATGATGCTTATTATCCATGGCAGGTGATTGAGCCCCCTTCATTTTAATTGATGCAGGGATTAACGCAGTATGAATAGGAGGTCCATCGAGGATTTTCACCTATTCATGCACCTGACCAGATCCTGTAAGTTGCTGAGGTATTGGAGAAGGTGATGGATCTGATATTGCTGCAGCAGCAGTAGGTGGTGGAAGTAACAGAGGCACATGTTGAATATGTGACGAAGGTGTCTCAGGTACTGCGATCCGCAGTTCGCGGTTTGTCGTTTCGGGGTTTCTTGGTTTCCTTAGGATTGGGGCTGGCTCATTATGCAATGCATCGCAGCGCATCGCTTCCCGCAAGAGAATTTACTTTTCTTGCTCCAAAATTTCATTTCACAATTCCATCTTTTCACCCAGTTACGTGCAAATCGATGTTTGAGAAGTCAATTCTTCGACCCGAATGACTGATTTAGTGTTGTGATGTGTGGTACTATAAATATTTCTTCTCAGAGTTCATTTCATTAATGGGTCGAATCGATTTTTGTGTGAATTGGCCATCCGATTTCTCCTTGATAGACTATAGAAACACTTTTAGTTAGTATATTTAAAAAAAGCTTTTGATATCTAATGGCCCTTCCAAAGTGGGGAAAAGCTCTTTCAAAGGCGAATTCTTATGTGATTCGCTCTCGAGCTTTTAGGTGAATACCAAAACCAGCTCACTAAATTAATGTAGTAAATGTCATGATAAATAGTAATTGGACCTTTTAATGACAAATGGACTGTATTTTATGTTGAAAAAAATTTCATCGCACTTCTTAACATTAAAAATTTGGTAAATCACTATCATCGCATCTAAAACTTTCTTTTTAACCCCGTAGAATGTTTGAATCTGAACCATCGAAAGTGATGTGACATTCTCAACCGTAGAATGTTTGAATATGGACCATCAAAAGTGATGTGACTAGTGAATTTCAAATGAGGCTTGTTCAATCATATTTCACGTTTCATATACATATTTTTTAATTAAGTATGAATATAGCTTGATTAAGTCGGCGTATTTATGAAAGTTTAAGGGGTACAACAAGGAGACAAAAACAAGCGACCGACTTCAATGTTATTGTCTTGTCTTGAATCGAGAGGTGAACCTACAACGCGCCAGGTGACGATGGACTTGCGTGGTCGTCGGCGGAGATTCAGAGGGAGGCAACGGGCTCGACTCGATTGTGGAATAAGCAACGGCTGGATTTTTCTTTCTATTTTATCGTTTGCCCTTTCTTTGTTGCTTTTTGGAAGTGTAATTGGATAATTCCGGTCTCGTACTTCATCGATGAGGTGGGCGAAATATTTCAGTAGCGTTTCAGCCTTTAACCTTTTTCAATTTTGAAATAATTATTACAATGATCCTAAACTTATTGAATTTGAACTTTCTTGGGAAAAGTGCCAAAAAGTCCTAAACCTTTTGTCTTTGTGCCGATTTAGTCCTAAACTTTTTTTGGTGCCGATTCGGTCCTAAACCTTTTTAAGTTGTGCCAATTCAGTCCTTTCCGGCCAATTTTGACCGGATTTTGCTGACGGACGCCGGCGGCTGACGTGACCTAATCGGCGCGTGGACAACTTTTTAATAATATTTTAATATATTTTTTATTTTTTATTTTTTTTTTTTTATTTTGTCTTTTTCTCTAGCCGGTCGCCGAGGTCCGGCGACCGCCGAGGCGACCGCCGGCGAGGGCGAGGCCGACCTCGCCGAATCTAGCGAGGTCAAGCCTCGCCGGCCCTCGCCGGCCATGGGCGAGGCTCGCCCATGGCCTCGATCTCGGCGAGGTCGGGCGAGCCTCGTCCATGGCCGCCTCGCCGGATCGGGCCATGGGCGAGCCTCGCCCTCACCGGATCTGGCCGGGCGAGCCTCGCCCATGGCCGGCGAGGCTCGCCCATGGCCCGATCTGGCGAGGTCGGGCGAGCCTCGCCCATGGCCTGATCTCGCGGGCGACCATGGGCGAGGCTCGCCCTCGCCGGATCTGGCGAGGCGACCCTCGCCCATGGCCGGCGAGGTCGGCCTCGCCCTCACCGGCGGTGGCCTCGGCGGTCGCCGGACCTCGGTGACCTACTGGAGGAAAAAGACAAAAATAAAAAATAAATAATAAATAATAAATTAAAATATTATTTAAAGTTGTCCACGCGCGCCGATTAGGCCACGTCGGGCGACGGCGTCCGAAGCAAAATCCGGTCAAAAGGACTGAATTGGCACGACTTAAAAGGTTTAGGACCGAATCGGCACCAAAAGAGGTTTAGGACTAAATCGGCACAAAGGCAAAAGGTTTAGGACTTTTTTGGCACTTTTCCCAAACTTTCTTATTTAATAAATCTAATCCAAAATCATTTGATGATTTAGCCAATGTAGTAATTCGACCAAAATAATGTAATCATTTTAGCCAATTTTAGTTGGAAATCATCAAAGTGGATGTTGGTCATTATATGTGTTACGATCAATATTGATATTTACAATTTTTTTCTTTTTTTTTATTTATAAAAATGAAAAGTTTGTTCACTTTAACGTTGGTCAAGCCATATAAAATGATTGGTCTCAAAGATTTGCTATCAAAATCGGCTGAAACGGCTACATTACTAAATTGATGGAATTAAAAAAAAAAAAGTTGAGACTAAATTGGCATTTGTATAATACGTTTAGGATTTTGTCAGTAATTCTCCCTGCACTCATATAGGGTAAGGATTCGTTTGATAAGTAGAATGACAGGAAAACACCAAACAGAATACTCCTCATTAAAAGAAAATTGTCATTAAGGTACGAGTTGGGGCAGGTTGTTATATGGCTTTAACACATGATGTGATGGAAGATACTTGCCAACTTGGGATCTAACTTGGTGGTTTGAGCCAAGTTATGTGTACCGTGAAGCAAAGAAGTGAGCAAATTGGCTTGCCAACTGGGAAATTGTCGAATTAGAAGATGCCTTAGCTTTCGTTTCGATCTCCTTTTGGATTGACTACATTTCTTTTGGGAGATAAAATAGGACATTTTAATGTTAGGATGAGGTTCGAAATTTGATGTCGGGGCATTAAGCCCTCTTCTTTCATTATGCCAAAAGGAAAGCTGACAACGTTTGTATTTATAACATAGGCTAAGATGCTATATTGCACGCTTGAAAAACAAGGGCAAGTCCCTCCCAAACTTATAAACTTTAACTCTAGTGACACCAACTCCTAAATTTTCAAACGCCTAACCAAAATCTTTCCATTTGTACCACTTACCCAAAAGCACCTTCCATTAGATTTATCGTGGTAATGGCCATTTAAAATCCGATTCGTCAACTTGTGTGGATAATTTGTGGCCAATAGATGTGTCGTGGCCTCTTCATAGCCCACCTTCTCCTTAAAACGACGATCTTAAGGGGATACCACGTCCTATCTAGCACACATGATGTTGGAGAATTTTGGGGCAAAGTTAAAAAAGATGCGATTGGAAGGTGTCTCCTCAGATTTGTAAGCAATATCTCCAAAATTAAGTTTTTTATCATCAAAAATCTAAAACTGGTATATTTATGACAAGTTTATGATCAATCGTGAACATTTTAGCATGAATAACTTGTTATTAGTTTAGGTGGCATTACCATGTTCAAAAACCCATTATTTTTTAATCGAAAACCATCAAATGTTAGTTCGATCCAATCTCGGTTTTCACCGATCAGCATTGGTCTCTCTGCTTCCAGTACATGTTGAGCCGGTGAGCGATTCTTGACCTGTGATCTTGAAATAGTAAGTTGGACACTTTGACTTGGGTGTTAACTGACCTCTGTTTCGCTGAGATTATTCATTGTCCAACGCATCGCGTCAGCATTGCCGACATTTCCAGTGCATCGTATGAGTATGCTGATGTATCTGTTGCACATAGGTGTTAAATGGGTCATTGACCCATTTATGCACCCATTTCTAGTTAAATTGGTCATTAATGGGTCAAGCTTCATTTCCCAAAACACCCATAATAGGTTTTTAAAATAAAGAGTCTAAGATATATAAGTCTTAAATGGGTCTGAGAGCAAGCCCATTTAAGATCCATTTATCAACCCATTAAAAATGAACCCATTTACAGAGAGAGACTCTCTCTTCTCTATTTAACTTTATAATTTTCTTTTTATAGAAACTAAAATTATAATTATTTTTTATTTTAATTTTCTTTTCTTTTTCTTTCTTCTTCCTCCGGTCGGCCGCACACATGGCGGGACCGGCCGGGCGAGGCTCAAGCCTCGTCGGATCCGCGAGGCGAGCTCGAACTCGCCCGACGCCGGCCGGGCTCGAGTTCGCCGGATTTGGCGAGGCGGAGGCCTCGCCAACGTTCGGCGAAGGGCAAGCTCGAGCTTGCCCGATGCCGACGAGCCTCGAGCTCATCGGATCTAGCGAGGTGGAGGCCTCGCCAACGTCTAACGAGGCTCAAGCCTCGCTAATCTGGGCGAGACTTGAGCTCGCTAGCGTCGGGCGAGCTCGAGGCTCGCCTATGGCCGGTTGTCGGCCATCGTCGTGGTAGGCAGCCAACCAAAGAAGAAGAAGAACAAAAAAGAAAAATTAAAAATAAAAAATAAAAATTATATTTAAAATAAAAAATAATTAAAATTCTATTTTTAAAATAATTATTTTAAAAATTATAAAAATTTTCCATTAAATTTGTGTTGTATAAAACTATTTTAGTAATATCATTTTTTTAAACATATATATAAGAAATAAGCTTTTTAAGTTTAGTTAAATGAGTCGGGTATGAGTTGAGTCGAGTATGGGTCAAGAAATTTACATTATGCATAAATGGGTTATAAATGGGTTAATGGGTCAATTTGGGTCGGACCATTAATGACCCGACCCAAACCTAACCTGACCCACCCATTTAACACCTCTAATGTTGTAGTACTGGGGGCCGATCGATCAAGGCCACTACGTTGGTAGTGGTGAGGCCATTTTGATCGTCGCTGAAGGGTTTATGAACTCAATAGGAAAAAGAATCGTGCATTTCAACAGGAGAACTTAATTTGACCAAATTGATAAATTTTAGGATTTAATTGTATTTTTTGAAAGTTTTAGGACCCAATTGCACTTCGTGATAAATTTTATAACTTAATTACAATTTTTGAAAATTTTAGAATTTAATTGTACTTTTGTGATAAGTTTTAGGATTTTCAATGCATTATCTTATTTTAAATAGTTCTTTGCACCTATGTCCTTTCTTTCCTCTTAAACGTGAATTTGCTCAGAGAGACCAATATTGGTTGGAAACATATCTGGACTTGCTAATTCTTACATTCATTCAATCCTGGTTTGATGCTAAGATCGTGAGGAGAGTGGAGTCATCTTAAGGGTTCATTTGTACACACGTCTATGAATTATTATTCAAAAGAATGATTGGAACATGCCAAGTCGCAACTGCTTGTTGATGGTAGCTGGTGCACTTGTTGGGAGTGTAGATCACGTTCTTTTCTGATCGTGTGCTCTTGAACATGCCTTCTTTATGAGCGAATGTACTGAGGTTTGAAAACAAATAAGAATGCTGGAGTACACGCGTCATTGTATGAACTTGCTTTGTTCTAATCGCAATTGTTAACTTTCTGCTATCTTAGCATGAATGTTATGAACCTTCATAGATTCGTTTCGTTTAGGTCATTTGATTTCCATGCGAACTCGCTGTGGTCGGCTATGTATGGGCATGGGGCGAAGGTCGAATAAAGAAGGATGGCGAAAGAATGAGTGAAAGAAAAGTAATAAAGAAAGAGAGATTTGTAACTGGTTTTAATGAAATATTCACAGGTTTAGCTATCGCTTCAATACAGAACAGAATAACCAGAGTTTAACTTTATCTATTCAACTATTAGCAGAAATATGCCACCGCAGGAAGATTACTCTCAAGTCTTCTCCTACATGGCACCTTTGTGCCGGATGTAGCTGTCGAGAACAAGAACGTCTTCCCCTAACCCAAGATCTCGAGGAAATTCTGCATTAAAGATGAAAATAATAATCGTCGAAATGAGTTGTCATTGTCAATCGCTATATCAAAACTAAACTGAGCAACCAAATCTGGAGCTAGGACGAGCCACCAAATCAACTAACGGTATCGAGCATATCTGCAAACAAATCAAGCAAATCTGATAACATAGCCTTGGCAATGGGATTACAGTTTTTCCGATAGCACTCTCCTTTGACTGTGAAGATACTGTTACTGCATGATTTGTTCGCTTTAGCCCCGATGGTGCTGAGGGCTATAGGCTGACCCTGCTCAGAAGCAGGATGTGGAGTACTTGAATTAAGGCTTTGAATGTCATGTGTTGAAATCTGGCTATGCAATGGCTGAGGGTGAGTCATGGCGGAAAGATAGTGTCTTGCAGCTGTAACTTCTTCCAGGATTTGCATATTTGAAGGTGTTCGAGACATCTGCATGATGAGCGAGTTGTCACTTTGCTTAGGAAGAACTGGGGGTGTCATTCATTGGTGGGGCAAACCCAACGGACGGTGCAGGAGCATACGGCAGGCATTGAGCTGATTCATTCACCTGCTGTTGGCGACCGTAGTTCTGGAAAGGCGAGTTCAGTTTCGGTTGCTGGAACATCATGAGCAGTTGTGATTGGAGCCCCATTTGCTACCTTGGGAGCGCGTTACGACGTGGGAACTTAACGAGATCAGGCATCCTCATGCTACGACCTGTGCACTGCTGTTGAGGGGCGATATTCATAGCTTGTGATGGATATTTAGCTGAAGAATGTGCACTTTGCAGCACCAAGGCATCACCCTATCTTCTTGGAGTTCGTGCGATATTTCTGCACAATCAAAAAGCTTGATTTAATAACCATTTCTTGCAGGAGTTCAAGGAATAAATACAATTGTTAAGGCGCTCTTATGTTTTGTTTTGCTTTTGTTTTTTTTCCCCAATTTGCTCTTGAGCTTTGTAAATGAAATAGAACTAGGGGCTCTTACCAGAAGGTGGCTGGAGACATTTTGCCTAGGAGACGAGGGACGCCCGTCATTTTCCTAATAATTTGCAATATCTTCTTGGGTTTGGCATCTGCATTGTGTGTCATGTAAAAACAGGTCAGTCAGGCGAACCATTGTCTCACTCAAAAAGGAAATGGGTTCATGCACACATCACGTACCGTCGATTCAAAGACGATTGACGGCCATGATAGACATTTGGTGGAGCTTAAATGTCCATGCAACGCGGGGCCACTTCGCCCCGCTTTTGTTCTTGCCAGGATCAGCTTCATTTTCTGCTGCTCTATTTCAAGCTTTTAGAATTCAAAAATGGGTTTCATAGAAGATGTAGGGCTAAACCCGGTCCGTAACTCCATAAAGCAGTTGTTTTTTGTATAAAAAGAAACTGCAATATAAATAAAAATAAAAAAAACGTTAAAAGAAATATAAGGTTTTGCAAGTTTGTATTTTATGGATTCTCTCTCAAGTACAAAAACTCTCTTACTTAAGAAGTGAAAGAGCCTTCAATCGATGATCAAAGGATCGATCCCTCTCACGACTGCAACGGCATTTAATCCATGGAAAACATAGTACATCCGTCTAGGTGATGTGCTTTATGATATAAGGATCCTTGGGTACGTTTCCGCATTTGTATTTTATTGTTACTCGATAGTTCAACTATTTATTTTTATTAGGAATCTGTTTCCTACATTGGTATCAGAGCATAGTGTTGTTGTTTGCCGATCGTTGTTGTTGTTTATAAATGGATTTATGGCTGAAATTCGTGAAACAATGCTGATGAACGCTCAGGAGCGAAAAACCCGACACCTAGCCATTCTATTCGACGCCCTTCCTCAAAGTTCTATGCGACAAAATTTATTTTTGAAAGTACAGAGTTGAAGTTCTGGTCAAGATGAGAAAATCCATGGGTGGCACGTTGCCAGGGGAGGCTAGACGCGCCTCCATGCACGGCCGAAAGGGGTTGGGTTTGTCGGCATGTGCACGGCATGCGCGAGGGACTCCCTAGGTACATGCTTGGCACGCACACAGCAACTGTTGGCGTGTGTACACCACACGCCTGCCTTTACAATTACACTTTTATCCCTCACTTTTCGCAAAATTATAGTTTTGCCCCTATCAACATTTTTTTTTATTATGTCCTTTTTTCATTGATGTTACCGTTTTGCCCCTCAACCAACCCAACCCGACTGACCCACTTGACCTGACTGAGTCATTCGTTGATCGTTGATCGGCATTGACCACCATTGACTGTTGATAGGAAAAAAAATGAAATGCTGATGAATTGCATTAAGGATTATGTATAATCCCTTTTTTGTTTTGCATTTGTTGCAAGAACAGAGATGCATTTTGTGTACACGCCTATATTCATAAGAACGGATGACAGAATGCGGCACTTAAAGGGTTAAGAGCAGAATTATGTAATTATGGGTAGAAGGACAATAATATATTGATGCTTGACAGAAGGTGAGACTTAAAGGGTTAAGAGCGGAATTATGTAATTATGGGTAGAAGGACAATGATATATTGACGTTTATGGTCAGTGTCAATAAGATGATACAAGGAATCATTTGAAATAGTTACCCTATATCGAATTGTGAGAATGTGTTAATCCTAATGAACACTCTTCCATCTGAATGACAAGCAAAGATAGCCTATGGGAGGATGTGATTTCAGCTTATAAAAAACTTGCAATAGAGTTTTTGATGTAATACTATAAAATTGAGATAACGAAAACTTCAACCCTCAGGTTGAATATAACTTGGCATCAAATGAATGCGCCTTGAATGAGTCATAAGGAATCTCTGAGGGTCTTTTCATGATTATCCAATATGACCTTAGAGTTTTCAGAGAAATTTTCTAAGAAATTTGAAATATCTTTCCCTATTTATGAGATAATTGAGTTTCGTTGAATTTATTTATTTATTATTTTTCTTAGGTTGGTTTGAGATATTTTATGTGTAAATATTTCTTTCCATGTTAATGTTGAAGACGATCGAGAAACAAGATGATGCTTTAATACCAATATTGAAAATGGATTCCTAATAAAAATGGATATTTTTAACTATCGAGTAATACTAAAACACAAATGCGAAAACATCCTCGAGGATCTTTGTAACACCGATCATAGAGCATATCATCAAGACAGACATACATTGTTTTTCATGGATTAAACACTACTGCAGTCTCAAGAGGGATCAATCCTTCGATCGTCAATTGAAACCTCTAAGTTCTTTTGCTTGAGAGAGAGAATCCACAAAATACTAACTTGCAAAACATTATCTTTCTTTTTAACGTTCTTTTATATTGTAATTTCTTTTACACAAAAAATAATTGCTTTTTTGGAGTTAAGGGCCGGGTTTGGCCCAACATTTTTTATAAAACCCATCAACTTCCTCATCCTCTACCAAGTATGGGTGTTGGTAGACAAAGATGTGATCAGAGCATACCGCCTTTCCAATTCTTTAGTACAATTGTTGCTTGATGATCGGTTGCTCCGAAGCACATGTTGCCACAGAATCTTAAGAGTGGAGATTTGAATGGGCTTTACTAGAAAATTGCAAGCCCTGCTGTTCACTCCGATCACAACGATGTCCTTTTTAGCATCACTGGAAAATGCTGGCAAATTTAAACAAGAGAAAATTAATATATCACATTAATTCCATAAATTTATGAGTCTAGCTTGAATTAATTGACATATTAAGAACTTACTAACTATAGGCATGGTTATCCCCGTGGTAGTGATCCTGGCGAGAAGCTGAAATTTATGCATGCTAGGCATTGGAAGATTCGTTGGGACAATGTCAAACCCACCCTTATTCTCTCGAATTATCGACAATGCATCCTCTCCTTGTTGGCACTTTGTCACTATAAAAACACACATTATACATATCATATATGCAAGCAAGAATCATCTAGCAAAGTTGCATATTAAAAAGTACTGACATTCTCTAGGAGCTTTCGTATCGTATTCAACACTTCGACATGTGTCTGACACATTGTCAACGAATGTCGGAAAATCTAACACGTGTTCAACTCTCCCCGACATGCTCCGACACGTAATTCCAATATGCACGGGATCAATTTTAAAAAATTTCAATACTTGAGGAACAAAATCTAAATATATGAAAAATAGAAAAAAGAAAAAAAAATGGGTAGCGATTGTGGCTGGGTGCCGTTGTTGCTATATCCATTGGAGCGGGCTGGTGATAGTGGAGGGGGGCAGCCCTTGCCAATCTAGGTGTGGCGATCGCCGGCCAGGCAAGGGCCGATGAGGTCCCTTAGATTTGGGTGATGCCATGCCCTTGTGCAATGACGGCCCTCACCTGTGGCCGGCGGGGCTCCCCAGCCCCCCTTCGCCACCTATTTTTATGAACAAACGGATGGCATAAGAGTGAGAGACGGACTCGAAGATTGAAGCTTTAGCCCCAAATAGAGCTCAGTGGTGCAGCTACAAATTTCGCAACCCGAAATTCCACCACATAAAAAAATCGACTGAAAAAACAAGATTGAGAAATTTAGCCAAGGTGGGTCCTGGGTAGGGAAAAGCGAGCGCTTGAATGACCTGAGAGAGGGTCGGTGGAGTCCCAGCTTGGTGTGCGGAGAGACTGCCATTACTGTCGCAGATGGGGAGAGAGAGAGAGAGAGAGAGTGGCGCTGTCCTATTTCGAGGTCAAGAAGATGAAGCGAGAAGAATCGATGAGAGAATAATCCTCGGAAAATGTTGCGCCTTGTTTTTTTCTTCTCCTCCTCCTCCTCCTTTTTTTGGGGGAACAATTCGGTTTTTATTCCTCTTTTGCTTTTTGAGTTTATTTTCTTTGTCTGAATAGTTTCTTACTTTTTCTTTTTTGTGATTTCAGATAGACGCATTTTGATTTTTGTTGCTTGGCAATATCTGAAATTTTCATAATAATAACTTGGATGTCATATATTTTTATATAATTTCCCATAATTTATGGAATTTAGGTACGATTATAACTTCTAACGAGAAATAACTTTTGATTTTCACTTAAGCATAAAATGAATTCGTACATTTTATGACATGCGTCCATTTGCCTAAAAAGGCTAAATTCCTTATTTGTAGTGCGATTTTCAGCATAGATTATATAGGCAATAGAGGCACATGATTTTAATAGTAGAATGTAGATTGCTTTTTTTTTTTCCTTCAAATTTTATTGATTATTGTAATGGAATGTAATTGAATTTTTCAATTAAAATAATGAATAATATTAACAAATATTGCATTAATGTTTTTAGTGTAAATTAATCCTGGGTTCTTTCTATTGTTATTATTTATTTATTTGTGCATTTATATATAAAAATATATTTAATATATAATATGTCGGAATTCTCAATTTTTTTTTAGAAATGATGTGTTAGCATATTGTGTCGCGTGTCGCGTGTCCATGTCGATACTACATAGCCTGTATATGAACTCAAGCGCTTCTTCATACTGCTTGGGCAAAGCAACTCATCCACCATATCCTTGTCCCGAGGTTTCCAATATATTCTAAACATCTACCTTCACTCCATCCGCACCGTATTTCGCCAAATTGCTATGGAGATCATAATAAAGACCATGTATCCTCCGAGGGTCTATTAGCCCAACCCCATATCTCTCGAGGCTATCCATTACAATGTCTCTAAGGTTGTTGATATTTCCATCCGATTGAATCAGGTATACCAATTTGATACTTACACGTCATTTAGAAATTGCATGATAGGTCTACTTAATTAAGTTGCATGTCAAGTAGAGTAGTTGCAGATTAATTATTGCCCATCATTAGAATTAGGCTAATTAGTTCAATCGCATGACATATGACTTAGTTTTCATTTAAATACGACAAAACCCATAAAGAGATTTGAGTGGAATTTTGCGGGACTTAGAAATCATATTTAGGTTAAATATATGTTTCTAATTAATATTTGTTACAGATGCTTACATTGCATCAAGGTAAATTTTCCCCCATGCTTGCAATTTATTTATTGCCTTGCTTTATTGAGTGTTCAATAGTAGTTGTACACTCACATTATCACTTTACATATATAATAATAGGTTAAAATCAATCCAAGTCTACAAAAATATTTTTGAAAAAAAAAAGGTACCAAAAGAGCATTTGAGTAATTTAAGGTTTGTCTCATTAAAAGTGTTTACATTCCCCCAAAACAAAATTTCTGTTATTTTGTTCCGAGGAACAAAAAAAACAAACGTATTTGGTAAAACTTTTGTTCCCAAGAACAGATTTAGAACAGAAACAAAAAGTTGCTTCTTATTCTCGGGCACAATTCCGAGAAACAAATTTATTTTATCTCTTCTTTTTTCTTTCCTTCTTCTTCCTTTTGGCCGGTTGCCGTCCCCCAGCGACGTTAAGCCTCGCCAGATCTGGGCGAACTCGAGCTCACCTAGCCAAGGCAAGGCCGACCTCGCACTGCCTGGGGGAGGTTGAGCCTTGCCAATGGCCTGGCAAGGCTCACTTGGCCACCGAGGCCACTGGCGAGGCCGAGCCTCGCGATGGCTTGGTGAGGCTTCGGCAAGCTCGACGGCCCTTGCGGTGGCCTAGTGAGGCTCGACAAGCTCGTTGGACCCGGCGAGGCTCAGACAAGCTCGCTGGACCTCGTCTAGCCGGTTGTCGGCCACAAAGGAGAAAGAAGGAAAAAAAAAAAATGAAAAATGAAAAAATATAATAAAAATAATGAAAAATTAAAACAAACAACAAAATTATACAAGTTTACCAAACGCATTTCTATTCTTGGAATAGAAATTTATTGTAGTTACCAAGCACATTCTTATGTTCAGAAATTGTTATCGGGAACAGAAATAGTCAAAAATTGTTCTCCATAACAGAAACGTTACCAAACGCGCCCTTAACGAAATCAAGTTTCCGAACTCATTTAATCCCTGATTCGTAGAAATATGGTATTTCTCCTAATGCTTTACTTGTGTATCTAATCAACTCACCATCAACAAATTAGTAGCGATTCTTAAATAAAATTCATTTGTAGCCTAAAAACCTAAACCTAAGTTGCGAATCGATAAGGACTTCAAAGAATTTGAGTTAAGTTTAGACTTAATAATCTATTAGTCAAACCCCTAGGTAGATCCAACCCGTTTTAGGGAGGTCACAACACAAGTGTTCGCTATCTTCATTGTGTCGCCCATTGTTCTCGGCAATTCAATTTCTTGGTTTCTGAACCTCCACCATAAATATTGCTCAAAATGTTGGGCCATCTCCATTAGGGTGCACCCTTAGTTTGGGGCATCATGATGAAAAAAAAAAAATCAAAGGATGATGGCGCCCATTGCAACCAAAAAAGTAACGCCACCAAGGGTGGTTGTCATGGACAACCATACAAATAAGAATAACAATTGGCTCGTGGCGAAACTAATTGCACTTCCTTGCGCACGCAAGTGTGGTGGGAATAATTTAGTGATTTAAATGGAAGTGACCGATCCCATACCTACTGAGTAACATGCTACGTAGAAGAACAATGAAGCCATGCACCACATTGACAAGTGATTCTTGTTCCTTTGGTCAATAGGCTCTATGTCATTTTGGTTAATCATAATTAGACAAGTGCCCAAAGCTAGGAGACTCGATAATCCCATTAATGCTGCACAACAACAATCGTCGTCGCCCAGCCCAGTCAACGAAGAGAGTACCTACGAAGATATATACCACCTTTACCAATTCGATTGTAATATTCCATAATAATTTTTTTGTTGGTGGCGCTGACATCGCTCTTCTCAAATATCCGAGGGTTGAATAGAAGAACAATGTTCATGTCACATGCCTGTCAGAAGATGCCTACCAATCGCACAGATAATCATATGGTAGATGGATAGGGTCGATTGAGGAGCTCCTGCTACACGTCCCTTGTGCAAATGCTTTGCACATGGACAACGATGCCATTAGACTCTCTTGGGATGGCGGCAGTCTCCTCCTCGGAGTTGAAGATCCAAGGATGCTCCTTACATCTTCTGAGCGTCTCTACATGACCAACTATCCAGAGGATTCCGCATGGTGCGAACTACAATGATGATGATACAAATACAAATTATAAAAAAAAAAAAATGATTTTCCCATAACGGAAAAGACAAATTTATAACATAAAAAAATAGAAAATATGCTACAGAATTTTTCTGAAAATAGATTTTGATAATTACCTCAAGTAAGGAGGTGAGGAAGCCATGGGAGGAGGCAGGGGAGATCTCCATCATGTAATGGGGGGCAACAATGAGGGTGCAGCCGAGCAATGAATTAGCCCAACAAGACGAAGAAGTTGGGAGCGAACCCCATCGAAATTGGCCCAAAGAAGAAGAAGAATCCCACACAACAATTGTCCGACAACGGCCGAATTTGTCGACGGTCCACCCTACCATCACCAATCCAACGAACAACATTGTCTGGACATCAACATGGTCATTGATTATCATGTGGTCTTTTTTTACTTATGCTACTGTCTCAATCATTAATCCTAATTTTGCTAAAATTCAACGAAAAACACACATAAAAAATCTTATTTGTAAGGGTTGACCTCTAGCCCTACTTGCCAATGATATTGTTCGTTTTGGGTTGTAGGACTAACTTTTCCCAAGCTCTCATGACTTTGTTCCTTGGGCTTCACATAGAAAAAGTCTTGTTCGAGGTAGAGGCACAACTACATTACCATCCCTCGACTTGACCTAATAGTCCTTTCTGAGGCGTAGCGGCATTGTCATCCCATGTTTTGTCCTTGGTGTAGCAGAAATTATTACCAAAGTGCCTTGTTAGTAGTTAAGACTGGTATTACTCTTTATATAGCACATTACTTCATCTCTCTCTGCCTCCTTCGCGGCAAAGCTGCATTCCCATTTCTCGCAAGATCGGGTAGTTACGTTATTTATCATCACGGTTATTGAAAGAAAAAAAATCAGTGCCCTATTTTCCTCCCATTTTTCATTGAATTTATTTTCACAATATAAGTGATTATAAGATAAAAATGATGAGGATAATAAGTGTGATGGATTTATCCGCGATTAACTTGCTTGGCCAAAAAAAAGTGAATTTATTTGAAATTAAGTAATCTTTTCCTTTTCTATTTTTTTTTTTCATTCCCCATTGGTATAAAGCTAGAATAAAATAAGGACAACGAGACTAAACACAACCCAGTAATATATACATGATGGAGGAGCGGCAATTACGCATTTTAATGTGAACTTGTTCACGAGTAGCTTTACTAGAGGATGATTGGAGTTCTCAGTCAACTCCATTTGAGCATTGTTGTTGACACCATAATCACATAGTATGACTGTTGATATCTGCAAAGTCAATTCAACAACTTATATAACGTTTCAAAATATAACGTTATATTTTTAGATACACCACTTATTGACATACATAAGTTATTAAATTGACTTTGCAAATATCCACAGTCATTAAGTTATTCTAGTATCAACAACAGCATTCAATTGGAATTGATTGAGAGCTTCAATCATCTTCCAGCAAAGCCGATCGTGAACAAGTTCACATTAAGATGCGTGATTGCCACCTCCATCACGTCTTATATTGCTGGGTTGTTAGTCTCATTGTCCTAATTTTTTCAAGCTTTACACCAATTGGGAATTAAAAACTAAAAAACTAAAAATAGAAAAAGAAAAGATTAATTAATTTCAAATAACATAATTTACTTTTTTTTGGCCAAGCACGTTAATCTTGGACAAATTCATCACACTTATTATTCTCATCTTTTTATCTTATAATCACATATCAATGAAAAATGGAAGAAATATTGAGCACTGATTTTTTTTTTCAATGATTATGATAATAAATAATGTAATGACTCAATCCCGTGAGGGATGGGAGTGTGACTCTACCTTGAAGATGACGAAAGGGACAAGAATGAACTGAATTTCATATCGCTTGGGGACAATGAAGTAATGTGCTATATAATGAGTATGACAAATCTTAACTACCAACAAGGCCATTTGGTAGTAGTTTATGATGTGCCACGGACATAACCTTTTGAGGAATGACAGTGCGGTTGCACCTTAAAGAGGACAATATCGAGTTAGGTTGAGGGATAGCATTGCGGTGGCGCCTCTACCTTGAATGAGGCATTTTATTGGTGAAGCTAAGGAAACAAAACCCTGAAGGGGTAAGTCCTACAGCACAAAGCGAACAATATCCTTGACAAGTAAGGTTAAAGGTCGGTCCTTACAAATAAGATTTATTGTGTATGTGTTTTTCCTTGAATTTTGGTAAAATCAAGATTAATGATCGAGATGGCAATATATTCAAAAAAGGACCGGAAGATAATCAATGACCATGTTGATGTCCAGACAGTGATCCTTTATGTGGTGTCGCTTGTTGGATCGGTGATGGTAGGGTGAATCACCGACAGATTTGGCCATCGCCGGACAATTGTCCTAATGGAATTCTTCTTCTTTTTTTGGGTCCTTCCTGATGGGTTCACTCCCAACTTCTTCATCTCGTTAGGCCGATTCATTGCTCACATAGGAGTTGGCTACACCCCAATGATTGCCTCGGCTTCTTCACCTCTTTACGTAAGGTACTTATCAATCTCTATTTTTTACAGAAATTTTGTAGTATCTTTTTCTATTTTTTATATGTTATAAATTTTTGTCTTTTTCATTATGGGAAAATAATTTTTTTATATATTTGTATCTCTTTCATCATCATTGTGATTCGCGCCATGCGGAATCCCCTTGGTGGTCGGTAGACGCTTGAAAGATTTGAAGCACACTCTTTGTCAACAAAATCAGGGAGGCTACCACCATCCCAAGAGAGTCCAATAGCAACATCGTCCATGTGCAAAGCATTAGCATGAAGGATGTGTGGCGAGAGCTCCTTCACCCGATCTCAGCCCCTACGACATGATCATCTGTGCTATTAGTATCCATGACTTCCAATAGGCATGTGGCATGGACATTATTCTCCTATTCAACCCTCGAATATTTGAGAAGGCTAATATCAATGTCACCAACAAAATTGTTATGGAATTTTGCAAGGGTTGTTTACCTTTGTATGTACTGTCCTCATTGACTGGGTTGGAGACGAAGGTTGTTGTGCAATATTGGCGGGATTATCTGGTCTCTCTTAGCTTTTTAGATACTCGTTTAATTATGATTGACTAAAGTAATATAAAGATTATTGGCCAAATGGACAAGAATCACTTGTCAATGTGGTGCATGACTTCATTATTCTTTTACGTGGCATGTTACTAAGTAGGCATGGGACCAGTCACATTCATTTCCAACGCTGAATTATTCCCGCCACCTACGTACGCAATAAAGCGCAATTAGTTTCACCACAAGCCAACTGTCAGGTATAGGGATATCATTCTTGTTTGTACTATTGTCCAAGGCAACCATTCTCGGTGGGGTTACTTTTTTGTTCACAGTGGGCATCATCATCGCGTGAATTTTATTTTTCATCATGATGCCCAAAACCAGGGGTGCACCCTGGAGGAGATGGCTTAATATTTCGAGCAATATTTATGGTGGAGGTTCAGAAACCAAACAATGGAGCAATGTAATGAAGGCAACAAACCCTTGTGTTGCAACCTCCCTGAAGCGGGTTGGATCAACCTAGAGGTTTAACTAATAGATTACTAAGTCTAGACTTAGCAAGCAAATAAATTTTATCTAGGAGTTGCCGCTTATTGATTTATGACAAGTTGATTAGATATCCAAGTAAAGCATTTGGAAAAATACCTTACTACTACGAACCGGGGATTAAATGAGTTCGGGAACTTAATCACGCTAGATTGCTCTAACACCCTTTCAATACATTTTCTCTTTTATTTCCAAAAATATTTTTGCAGACAATTTGAATTGATTTTACCATATCCTCTAACAAGCAAGGTGATCAGGCAGGTGCGCAACCATTATTCAACACTTAATAAAGTAAGGCAATATATAAATTGCAAGCATAAGGAGAATAGTTACATTGACGCAACGTAAACATTTGCAACAAATATTAATTAGAAACACATATTTAACCTAAATATGATTTCTAATTGTCACAAAATTTCACTCAAATTGTCACGACATAACCCTTCCAACTAGGGGAGGGGGAAATTTAGCTTTATGAATATTGCCTACATGATGGACCTGCTACCCATGATTTAGATGGGAGCTTCTCCCAAATCCATATCTCGTGTGACCTCGGGCATTCAAAATTTTAATCAATTTAAGCCTATACAAATTTTGACTAAGGAATCACCAATAGCCTTTTTAGATCAATTAGAAAACCAATAAGATATGGGAGAATATCTTACTATTTACCAATCAGAGATTCTAAACTCGGGAATTTGATTACATTAGCCCTAAGGCCGACGCCCTTTCAGTACGTAACCTAATCACATGTTAGCTAACACCATAGCAGCCTATCCAAGGGTTCTAAGTAGCATCCTAACCATTTAAAAGAAGGAAAGCAACATCCAAAATTGAAAAGCACAATCAATTATAATCATAATAGAAAGCATGCACGCATCCTAAAATTATCTCAAAAATAGAAAAAGACAATCAAAAGGGGAAGCCTATTGTAAAGCCTTAGAGGCTTGTCCGATTTTAGGATTTACTTCCTAAGGTTTTCTATTTTGATATTATTTTTTAATGACTTTTTCAGATTTTTATTTTTTAATGATTTCTAAAACTACAATTTTTATTGATTTTCGAATTTTCTTAATTTTTTTATTCCCTAAAGTTTTAAAACTTTTTTTATCATTTTCTGAATTTTTAATTATTAATATTTTTAGTATTAACATATGAGCAATCGGACCGGGTCAAGAGAGCCGACCCAACTAAACCGACCGACCCGAACCCTATCGGATCAGGTTGGACTAAAATTATTAACCCTAGAAGCCCACTCGGAATTAAACAAACCATTCCAAGAACACTTCTATTTTTCTTAATTCTTTGGCCCAAACTCTAAAAATAACCTAACCCATAACAACCAGCCCAAGACCCTTCTCTTCTTCTTAAGGCGACCGGCCCACAACTTAAAAAGGCCGAAGCCCATTTTACTTTCTATTTCCCTATTTTTGGCCTTTTCTCTTTTTCTCTCTTTTCTTTTGTTGTTTTTGTCTTTTTCTGTTTTGTCCTCTTCCTCCCCGAAGTCCTCCCACGTCTGCAACCAACGCCCCATGGATAAATGCAACGCTCAGCCACAATTCGGTTTTCACTGGTTATCCTTTGCTGGTCGGCTACTCTGGCGCTAAGCTACTGCCGGCCGCTGGCTGGCCGGAGGTTGTCATCGACGCCGAACTAGGTCCGGCGAAGAACTTTCATGCTCTAAAATCTTGTACGACAAAAAAAATCTAATGGTTCGGGCATTACCATCAGAACGGACAAACAACACAACGAAGAGGAGTCAAACTCATATAAAGATGGTATCACAGAAACGAATCTCGCAAAACGTAGTTCAGAATCTCATTTAGGGATTTTATCAAACATGCGATGAGCACTAAAGAAACAGGAGACCTCGGACTCATCCGCAGCTCGAACTCAGACCGAGACTGTCAACAGGCATACTAGCATACACGGCAAGCAGACGAGAGTATACATGTACAGCAACCTTAACGGGGCCAGCAAAGCCGGAGTCCTACCTGGTTCAAGCGCGGCGCTATGAGGGACGGCGATCGACGGACTGGCCTCCGATGAACCTGGACTCCTTCCTTTGTCGTGCGAGCGAGCTGCTCCGCTTCCTCTCCTTCTCACTCTCGACTGACTCCTCGTCACTACACCCCGAGGAACGATCCGGAGCTCGAGCCTCGACGCGAGGTCGCCGGACTCCGACGGCACGCTGACTTTCTCCGGCGAGACTGGATGTGGAAGCAGAAGAGGCGGTTCGCCCCGCGCATATCATGATCGTCTCGTTTGTCTCCGGTTTCTCTCGGCAGCAACCTCTGCCTTTCTCTCTCTCTCTCTCTCTCTCTGCCGCTCTCTCCATCTGCAAAAAACCAGCCGAATGTTGCCTTTTTGTTGAGCGAACCTCCCGCCTCCTCTTTGGCAGGGAATCTTTCTGTTACACCTCCCTCTCCCACGCTCTCCCATGCTTTCGTCCCCTCAATTCCAAGTCACGCGAGCAGAAAACATGGGGAATGGCCTTTTTAAAAGATGGGCTAGATAAAAACCGGTCCGCTCAATTTTTACTATATATTTTTGTTATTTTTTATTCTCATCATTTCATTTTATTTTATTTTTGCTTTTACATTTATATATACATATGTTTATATTTTTGTAAAATAAACGGATAGACAAAAATTTTGGTGTGAACACAAATCTCTATGGGTCTTCTCTTATTTAAATGAGAGATAAAGCTCTGCTATATGGCATGCAATTTAACTAACTAGCCTAATTCTAATAACCGGCAATAATTAACATGCAACTACTACTTAATTAAGTAGACCTATCATGCAATTTTTAAATGACATGCAAGTATCAAATTACATGACTTAATTCTATATGACATGCACATGGTTTTTTTATTTATCACAATTCGTAATTAAAATTATCAAAAATAAATATCTACCTAAAGTGAGATATTGTCTATTTAATTTAGATATTAGCTAAACATGCATTATGTAGCTAACAATTCTATCTAGGAAACCAATCCTAAGTAATATTTTGTGCAATCTTGTTTATGCTTTCGAAATAACGGAAGCAATCAAAGCAAAATGAGACACGTAATCATTCGAGATTATAAGATATAATCCAAACAATTCAAATAATGAAAAATATCTAATCAACTCAAAATTTTGCGAATAAAATCAAAAAATTGATATTAAGCCTTAAAGATAAAAATATCAATTTTTATGATTCTCACGCAATCAATAATTCTATTTAAAACCTTATGGATAGAATTAAAGCTATAATGTGATTGCGGATTAGGAAATATATCCTAATGGTAACATGTCTATCACTCAGAGGAATCAAATTAGATATCGATAATGCAAAATTAGGAAATAAAATATTCTAATCATGTTCAGATAAGATTTTACCTAATTTTGCGGATCACGTATCCAAATTTGAACTTGGACGGAATTGGCTCGAGGTCACGGATGACTGGTGGTGGCAGGCGATATGCTCGACGATGGAAGATCGGCAGTTTTCGATGTTCTCAACCATGCTGGCAGCCGCTTTGAGGACTTGTGAGAACAGAATTCCAATGGAACGATTAACGACAGACGACCACAAGCAAGTGTAGGAGTCCCAAGAACTTGTTCCTTCTTGTGTCTTTTTCGTGAAGTGCACCTGTATGTTCAAGATTTGAAGAATGTCTCTGAGTGTTCGAGAGAGTGCAAAGAAAAGGGCGGACTTGCTGGCTTTGACTGAGAAGCTAGCAAGCGTGTCCCCGGTGGTTTACGACAGGGACTTACTACGCAATGGACTGAGCGTGACTAGACCTAATAGATGCGCCGGGGAGGGTCTCCGGTGATGACGGTTGGAAGTAGGCTCGCGGCTGCAGTGGCGAGACTGCAAGATCACTGTTACGATGGCACCAGGGAAGCTGCTCGTGACCTGAGGCAAAGATCGACTTCTCGAGGATCACCGAGAATGGTCTTCTTCTTTGCGTGCGTCTATGGCAAGTGCTCTGTGAAGACCAAGTTTGTGCTCTCCAATGTGCCGAATGTTGATCTTCAAGTGCTCTGTGAAGACCAAGTTTATCCCAGAGAAGTCCTCCAAGTGCTGCCGCTCAGGACCTTGAAGTTCCCCTTTATTTCTCTCTCTCGGCTCTCACTCGCAATTTTTATATTGTGGCTGACCTCTCTTTCTCTTAATTTTGTGGCCGCGTGTTTCCAATTGTGTGGCCTCCCCTCTTCTCGGCTATGCGAAGGTCTATTTATACTTGGTTGACTGATTCCATGTGAATATTTTATGTGATTGAGGTTGTGGATCTCTCTTTGCCGAGCCAAATATATGCTGCTCATATTTCCTTTCCTATTTTTCATGGCCAAATTCTCACGATATATGTATAATATTGCTGTCCAAGTTTCATCAATATGGAACATTTCAAGTGCTGATTTCCAGCCTGAATTCCATAGGCCCCCAAAAAATAATGATGTTTGTATGAGCTCAGTCCACAATTAAGCTCAGAACCTTTCGATTAAGTCCATCCACCGCCGGTCCAATGCAAATGTAACTATTAATCCAAATGCTCATAATATCTATATGCAATTTTTAACTTAATATTTTTGCTAGGGGGTCAATCCCTAACTTTCTATGCAATGAAATACTAAATAGGTTGTCAAGATTTATGTGTCAACAACTTGGAATAAGTATCAAATAGGGGTGCTGGTAAAAGTAGATTTCTTTGTTAGTTGGGGAATAAGTATCCTAAAGGATTCTAAGGTAAGAATAGATTTCGTTGTTAGGGTAGTTCTCTTTGAAAGACATTATGTGCGTGAGTGATTATAAATTGTGATGGGCGAGTGATAGAGAGGTTGTGTAGTTCTCTTTGAAAGACTTTACTATCTTCCCATTGAATGGGTTACTTTATTTTCCCACAATTTTACAATGCCAATGTGTTTACTGCTCTAAAAAGCTTTCAAGGAGATTTTTTATTATGTTGATGTTTTAATCTCTAGTGTATGCATTCGCCTAAAACATTTAATGCGCTCAGTAGGACAGAAAAAAAAAAAAAAACATGATGACAGAAGGGCATTGGTCGAGCAAAGTGCTGTTCTAGGCATGTGCCTCATATTTGGTTTATGTTTTGCCTAATTGTTATAAAGGTCTGTTTTACTGAAATGAAATATGCAAAATCTGACAAGGTGAATCTGTCTCACTCTCTTAAATATTTTACTTGTTGATTGTCTGATATGGTAAGCTGCATCTTAGCAACGGTGATAATTTTGTAGTTAAGTTTGTCTTGATATGTAATTTCCTAGAGTCCGTAGTGTTATCTTAATAAGGGACCATTTTTACTTCACAGGAGCCTTTAGCTTCCCTTGCGATGTATTGAAACCAAAAACATTGTTATTATTATTTGCAATTAGGAAAAAATTTAAATGCATACATATGAATATTTGTGTCTTTGGAAAGGTTTTGGGTGTTCAGTTATTCGACATTGAAGATATAAATAAAAAAATGCAACAGACATTCAAAGCAAACACAATCATTCGATTACTTTTCTTTTTTACAATCTTGCTGTTGCACGACCTTTTGCTTTGGTACTTGTTATTGTTGAATCCTTTACTTCTCTCCATTACCACTGGACCTCAAGATCATCCCACTCTATATTCAAATTTTTCTATTCATTTGTTTATCCATGGTGTATATTTGATCTACTATTTATTGTTTATTGGAAAATGCAGATCTATTTAGCTCATGGCATTTTAACATAAGGAGATCCCAACGCACAAGACAAAAACATTGTAAAACTATGTTGAGCAAATGGAGAACACTAAGAAAGTGTACTCGTTTAAAGTAATAAATTATTCTATAAAGCAATAACAATTCGAAATTTTCTCACATTTTACCTTGGTATTATAGCTAAAATTGTTCTTGTTTTGAACTCAATCCATGAAGCCTTCCACCCTCTGATGTTGGCGACATTAATGCCAAATCGAGCTTCTGGATAGCACGCTATCATGAGACCTTACGCTGTCTAAGATCTTCCTCATTATGGTCATTGACGTGCCTTTGTTGCCAATGTTAATCGTGATCTTCCTCGCCCAACCATTTACTGTTGATGCTGACGAAGGACTGTCTTGCTACGTTTGCTCTCTCTCGAGAAAAAATCAAAAGCAGGTAAAGAGAGTGCATGCATTAGGACAGATCTTCATGTTGCGATAAATGTCAAGAAAAGAGCAGGATACGTTCACAGTGCAATGCAATTTATAGGAGATGTTTCAGAAGAAAAAATGAGAGACAAATTCTATTACAAGATGGAACTCGCTGCAGTAGACAAGTGTCGACCACTGGGAGTGGGAGTTCTGTCTTATAATGGAACTCTTCTCCCACTTCTACTTTTGAAACATCTTCTATAAATCTCATTGCGCCGTGGACTATCTTGCTCTTTTCTTGACCTCATTCACAGCTTGAAAATCTATCCTCCTAATGCATGTACTTTCTTTACCTCCTTTTGATCCCGAGAGAGCTCCCGACAAATAATGTCTGTTATTGCACATAGCATTTGCATTTCTAAGCTCTAAAAGGGACGTGCTTGCTTTCCCAATATCTTATTATGGAACAATTGCAAACTTTTCGAGCAATCTGGTGTGCTTTCCTATAACCAGTTCGATGCTGCACCTATCAAGGGACATTCTCTTACAATCTTTGTCCTTGGTAATTGAGGATGCATCGGGAGGACATTGAACACTCTTCTTGTCCTTCATAATGTGATTGGTTAGAGAATTATTCACTAAATTACCTACTCCGCATGCTTCTTAACCCAGTTATAGTCAATTGTCATTAAACATATGATGATTGATCTTGGTGAGTTAATCTAACATATGGCCATAAATCCCGCAACACATTAATATAGTGAAGTGAATTACATGGTACTGTGTAGAACGAGATCTAAATTCTGCACTACCATTTAAATGCTACAGACGCGGAGATGCCAAACCTGTTGATATTTGTTCTATAATGAAACAATCTAATTGTTGAAGTCTAAGCCATATTCATTTGCCATTTTCCTCACCTGCAAAGGATCACAGTTCGCAATTCCCCAAAGCAATCAGCTCACAGCAAGGCAGTCACTTAGTCAAAATCACACGTCCACATGATACAGTAAGCAACTCGTGTTGATGATTTTCGTCTCTAGCTCGACGAGCGGCTTCTCCAACTCCAGAGTGACTGCTTTGGCTTCTCCTTGAGCGGCTCGAAGTGCGAGAGGTGGTTGAGAACTCCACCCTTCACATTTGGATACGGATCGTTGCGCCAGGGGTACTTGTGCTTCTTCACCTTCCTGAGCTTTGCAACCATGGCGGTGCTCCTCCAGGTGCCTAACCACACCCTCCCCAGGGCTCTCAACAAGAGCTCGCAGATGCCGCCATTGCTCAAGCTCCCGAAAAGATCAAAGGAGGCTGCAGCCCAAAACTGCCTCGACTCAGGGAAAGCCGTCGACTAGAGACCGATGCTATGCCGAAAGACTGAATAGAGGACGGAGGATGGAGATGAAGGTTCCCTTCTCTATCGCAAATAACAGCTTTTGCATTCACTGTGCGTCTAGACTTAATGAGGGATGCAGCGGAATGCCGTGCAACGACAAATATGGCGTAGAGGAATGACACCTACGGTGGAAATTGTAAACAATCAAGAAGTGGGTCCCTTCTCCATAATTCGATCCTCAATTACATCGATTTTCGCCTTGAGTCGCCATTTAGTGCGGGTGGTTATTGTTCTCCAGCAAAATCCAGCTTCATGGGACAAACGTTAATAATAGCGCTTAAAAGGACTAAACTATGTTGTGCATGAGAATACATCCCTTCCAAGTTAAAAGGAGCTGCGTCTCGGTCTCGCCTCCGCGACATTTACCCTGATGGTTCTCCCATCCCAGCTCTGTAACACCAGGCGACAAAAATAGTCAAAATAAATAGTCATTCTTTATTACTTTACCAGCAATTTCTGAAGAGAGAAAGGAAACTAATCTTCTCAAAACTAGCGTAAAGGCTTGTCTCCACCAGTCGGAACTAATAACTAGCAAGCAAGTTGACAAAACGACACGAGATATTCTCTAAAGCTGCTGTGTGAACAATGAGTCTGAAATAATTTGTACAGGTTTCTTCAACCATGACATCCACAGAACCACTTGGATGAGCTTTGGTTAACCAGAAATGTGCAAAGAACAGGAAAGATAGTAGTACCTGTCTGTCAAGGCAGCAACGGCATCATTCATCTCAGTCTCAGACGCCATCACCACAAAACCAAAACCACGAGAACGGCCAGTTTCCCTATCATAAACAAACCGCGCATTTACCACCTTACCATAATCACTGAAAACTTGTTACAGACGAGCATTATCCACACTCCATGGCAGGTTCCCAGCATACAATCTATATTCAACATCAAGAACGCAAGGGAGGCACTCTGCTCATGATCCTTTTGGGGAAGCCTTATTGACGGTTAGACGTCTATCATTTAAATACTGTAGGCAAAGGTAATTTGACCTTATTAGCATTAAAAATCAATAGACATGCCCATTAGGCAAGTTCCAAACATATTGAGGGATGGCATCTCAACTTCACATAAGATACAGGTAAGGGAAGTTATCATTGATATGCATCGACTTTTCACCAATTTGGTTAGTCCTTTTCATCCATATCCAACCAAAATAATGCTCATCAATATTATTCACAAGATTCTCACGCCCAAGGAGCAGCTATGAGCAAATTAGGAACACACGGCACAAAATGAATGAATGTGCAGCTTGGATGGTCATCGACTCAGTACTAAGAATTCAAGAATATGAGGCGGATCCATTAAAGGAATATGGACAGAACAAACATAACCCAAACTGCCAATACATAATTTAGAATGTCATAATTCATGACAGGTCTTAGACATACTTGAAAAGAGAAATTAAACTGACAATCAAGAGATTCAAATTGCAAAGTTTTGCTGGTTGAACAGAGCACCAAGGAAAACCAGAAAATTTGGCAGACATTCATCTCCTTCCCTCTTCCACGCACCCTTTTCATCTTGCCCTTAACAAGCCCTGACGGCATCCCCACCCCTTCATAATGAAAAGGGGTACCATGAATTGATTAGGACATGTAAGTGGTGAAGCAAGAACGAGTCGATGCAGCGTGGAAAATGGCTGTGTTATGTTTGCTCTGCATTTAACAAGCGAAATCAGAAATGAGAGAGTTGAAGGGCAAGGTCTCGTGTCCCTCGTACCGAAAATTCGTGAACCATTAAAATCAAGTGCTTCGCATAACGATTCAAGACCCTCATATAGAACCAAATGCCAAGTACTTGAAAGCTATTAATATACAAAAAAAGCTATTTGACACTAGGGTGATCCATAAGCGAACCCAGGCCTGGCCGGACCTTCGGATCAGGCCTAAAATAACACTAAAGCTCGTCCATCCCCATGACATCGATGTGGGTCCAGCTCGATCCTAATCGGGCTAGGCCTTAAAATTTATTATTCTTGTTTTTCTCTATTCTATTCTGATTGTATTTTTGTGCCTTGATTTTTTTTTGGGGTTCTAGGTAGACTTGATCACGGACCTAATAGCCCACCCAGACCCCGCCCGGGACTCAAGGACCTATAGTTATAGCAACCCCTATTAAGCTATCATCTTTTGTAGATAATAGCACATCCAGGTCTACTTGGCACTAATTATTATGTCCGATTTGAGGAAGAAGGTAAAGTTAATCATACTTAGGCTCATCATCCATGTTTTTTAACATCAAGCAAGAATTCCAGAAGTACTAGATATGCACGGAAGAAGGCTTCTTCCTAGAGATCTACAAAAGCTCAACCAAATGAATTTCTTATCAATTCGAAAACAAATAATAGAAAAACGACAAAAATGATCAATTATGAGAAGACATGCTGCGATTATATGTGCTTCTTTTTTGTTATTCGCAGAAGGAATAACAAAAATGATTTACTCCTCCAGAAATTCCGAATTGATATTCTAATAACACATTTATGTCTCGCAAAAAATCACAATCTAGTAACCTTGACCCAAAATCTGCCCTCTTTTAGCATTCCATTCCACGTCTCCATGAGAGACCCATCTTATAGCCATCCGTCACCAGTGTCAATAATGCCTATCCATTTTTATGGAATATTGGGGGGAATGTGGATGAGGAGGGCAGATTTTGGTTAGGGGTGTTGGTTTGCAATTTCTTTTAGGCGAAAATTAGTTGAGGGTAAGGTTTCACTTATTTCGTGGAAAATGACAAAAATATTTTTTAAACATACGTACTTGCGTTACTTATAAAAATCAGTAAATGGAATTTATTTTTATCATCCATCAAGATGTTTATACATGAATTGTTATCCGTGATAAAAATATCTTTATTATCTAATTTCATTTTTTCCGCATAAATAAAAGAAATTAAATCCGTCATTAATTGATTTGAGATTTTTAATGATACCAATCTTAAAATAAGATAACAAGGGGGACTGGACACAGCTTCAAATAAATAACAAGCCAAAACCCAAAAATTTCGGCCCATCGATTTTCAGTACTTTCTCCTGCGTCGCTAGCAGCGCGAGAGCAAGCTTCCGCAAGCTTTGGATTCGCTCGCATGGAGGAGGCGATCCCCTTCAAGAATCTCCCAAGCAGAGAATACCAAGGTCACAAGAAGAAGGCACGTCCTCCTCCTCCTCCTCTCTCTCTATTTGGCTTTCCGAGCTCTTCGGTCGTTCTTGGTACCGTAAGCGACCGCGCTGACGAATCGCGTTCCCCCCCGCAAAACGCGGGGAAATGGTGTGACGGCAGGTGCATTCGGTGGCCTGGAACTGCACGGGGACGAAGCTGGCGTCCGGCTCCGTCGATCAGACCGCTCGCGTCTGGCACATCGAGCCTCACGGCCATGTGAGTCCCCCGCTCCCCGCTTCGTCTCTCTTCGATTTTTGTCTGATTTCTCGTCGGTTCGTGCGTCGTTGAGTCTTGAATTGCTGTTCTGCGGCTAGGCGGCTAGGGCTATATGTGTATAAATTTGAATTGTGCTCCTTGCTCTTTTTTTTTTTTTTTTTTTTTTTTTTTTTTTATGATGGAAGTGGTGAAGGACTGGGACTGTGAGGTAGAGTGGAGTTAGGGTTGAATTAGAAGGGCCGGCGCCAACGCAAATAGAAAAGGCTTAAACGAGCTTGGGTGAATTGTGCTGATACTTTCACCTTCATTGCACGCAAGCTTCAATTTTGTGAAAACCCTTTTAACTGAAGTACTGAAATGGATGATTTGCTCTTTCTTTAGATAAGAAGAAATGAATGAGTAATTTTTTAGCTACACCAATCCGATATATCTTCACTATAGGATGCTTGAATTGGAGCCGTAAAACTTTCCGCTTCGTCAAGACTTGAGCGGCCTTCATTTCATTCATGGAGAGATTTTGCTCCCAATGTGTCGAGGAAACTGGTCTTGGCTTGCAGTAGGATTGAAAAGGACTGGGGTTTGGGGCAGGAGTGCATTTTTCTAGGGGGCGTGTATTTGCTGAAGTATTGCATTGCAGCATTTATTGCTAGGAGCGATTACGAAGAATGTTTACTTGCCATGTCGAATTGGGTTTACAGGGTAAGGTTAAAGATATTGAATTGAAAGGGCACACGGACAGCGTGGATCAGTTATGTTGGGATCCGAAGCATGCGGATTTAATTGCGACAGCATCAGGCGACAAGACTGTACGGCTGTGGGATGCACGAAGTAAGTGACTGTGCTATTTTGACGATCTTCATTTCACTGTTTTTTCTAGCTCTTTTCAAATTTTACTTCCGTTTGGCTTGGGTGGATGAGCATAACTGACTGCGTATTGACCTCTTGTCTTCCAGTATTGTCGGTTATTATCAATTAGTGAGAATTTTTTTTTCTATGATAGGAACAGGTTTGTAATTTTATACATGGGACGCTTCCTTTGTGAAGTATTTGTGTAGGGATGGTGCCCTCTTGGTACATTGCCTTGATAGAATTTGTTTATCCTTCAAAGGAGTACTTCGCAATGTCATTTCTTTATTTCAAATCTACTTCTTTCGATTTTTTTAACCTGTAGACAGAAATCCGATAAATTAAGCCCAACAGTGACATGCAGAGGATATTTGATGATTTTGATTATGTATTACTTGGGTCACACAGGTGGAAAATGCTCGCAGCAAGCAGAACTCAGTGGGGAAAACATCAACATAACCTACAAACCTGATGGAACACATGTGGCAGTTGGTAATAGGGTATGCTCTATGTTTCTGTAATAAGGATTGAGAAAGTCATTTTGAGATAGTTCTCTAAGCAATATTACAAAAATTGTGGAATGATAGCTTTCTAGGAATGTTTCAGTCATCGGGATGATCCAAAAATATATCTCTATCTCATCATTTATTGTGCCCAGCAAATACAAAAATTTCAATCCATTCTTTCTCTATGTAGGATGATGAGCTAACGATTTTGGATGTTCGGAAGTTTAAGCCAATTCACAAGCGGAAGTTCAATTATGAGGTAATCCTGTTTAACAGACATAGAAAACTTTGGCAAGTCTTTTACGTCATAAGGTTTCTTCAAATGAGCTTTAGTTGTGTGGCCTTCTCTTAGTGAGGTTTGAAAAATAGCTTGGGAAAATTTTTGGCTTATAATTTGGCCAAATATTGATATGAGATGATGCACTGGAACTCTGGTGCAGAATATCATAAGATGAGCTGCTGACAATTTTATCTGTCCATGATTCCACTACAAGAATTAAATGATCAGCTGACAATTTCGTTTCAAATGCTGTCTCTGTAGCTGACTTATTATATCCTATGTCATGGATCATTTGAACTTGTCTTTAGTGAAATAAGGACAGTTCTCTGTACCAAGATCCATGACACTGATTGGCGATGATATACATCTATACTGCCCTTCACTTTGTTTGGTTGATTAATTGACTTGACTAATCATTGCTCTTCCAGGTAAATGAAATAGCATGGAACATGTCAGGAGAGATGTTCTTTTTGACGACAGGAAAT